>JAPYZC010009226.1:0-11595 GCA_030522665.1 Ichneumoninae sp. A BG-2022a
TATTTAGTTGCTTCAACAAATGGTTACTTGGATTTAACAAACATTTTGTTCAATCGACCAAATATTTTTTTCGCCACCCGCAACTGCAGATTCGTTTGACATTACCAAACCTTTTTTTCGGTGTATTCGCTTACTTTTCTCGAACTCATGCGAGATGAGCAGGAAGCGGCGACCTTAAGGTGGCGCTAAAGATTGACGTAATCATAAAAAGAGACAAAAATAAAAAGAGAGTCGTTTCGGAGAAAAATCCGTGTTTCGCCTTCCCTTAAAAGTTCGAAGAGCCTCGAAACAGACCTATGAAACAATAGCTCGTCCGTTATTGCCTTTCACTAGGCTAGATCGGCCGGCAAAGTATAGGCAGCGGCCATATCGCACTACTGGTATAATATCATATCGCGCGATAAAACGATAGAAATTTCACTCGGCTCGGAGGAGTGCACTTAATCGCGTCACGTTTTTGTTTCTCGCGGAAGAGATTGCTGCAGGCGAACAAGTACGAACGTGACTCGTAATGAAAACCGCGTATTATAGACGTAGTTGATGTATGTCTTGACGTGAAAGCACGTATAGGCGCTCACGGAGGGATTTTTTACATTTCGGTAATCACGCGCGTCAGCAACGTCGACTCGTGTGAGCTCGGACGCCTCTCTTCCTTATCCCGTTACATTTGTGTCGGTACACATTCTTCTGTATCATCGAATCAAGGAGACGTCTAGTTCGTGATCCATTTTCCTCCACGTATATTTTTTTGTTTTAAAAAAATATTTTTTCAGTACTCGGCACCTATAAACGCTGACGTGTCTCTTGACATAGGATTAAAAAAAAGTTCGCACATGTGGCAAACGTTTGTTATCTGCGTACGGCCATAATCGTTTTTCTGGTTAATTTAAGACTTTTCTTTGTACCATTAACGATTGTAAAATTAACCCTGCGTGTGTTCACTGGGTCTTTGAAGGAACAGTCCAAATTCGAAACTCCGTTTTTGTCCGCTTTTTCGACTATTCATCAATTTTTATTAACAACGGTTTTAATCTTTTGACTTTGGAAACTTCCGGTCCGTGTCTACTGCATGGCTACATGGCCGAGAAGTTGAAGACCGCACTTCAAGAAGTAACCCAGAATTTTTAAAGATTTTTTCAAAGCCTGAGAAACTTTGAAAACTCGACTGTTCCCTAGAAAACCCAATGTACACACCGGGTCTCTGAAAATACAATGTACACACGCAGGGTTATGAATAGTTTCGAAAAAATATGATTGTTAAATGTACAAACCTTTATTTTCATAGTACACGCTGCTATTAATAGACTAAAAAAAGAATGACGAAGCGTAATGTGTTCGCTCCATTTTCATCTATTTTTTTTTGTTATGTTTTTTTAGACGCCTGTCTGCGCTGCCAAGCCGAGAGTAAGAAGGACTTTTACGGTCGTCAAGATTGCGTCGTAGTCTGGGGCGAGTGCAACCACAGTTTTCACTACTGCTGCATGTCCCTGTGGGTGAAGCAGAACAATCGTTGTCCCCTGTGCCAACAAGAGTGGTCGATCCAACGTATGGGCAAGTAGAAGCTTCGAGGCTTTCGGCATCCCGAGCGATCGACGGAACACCAAATATCCATGCAAAGACAAGCTTCCGGCTTGAACACACGAAGAAAAAACAAAAGAAGAACGGAGCCCAGACTCGAGCAGTCGGTATGTCGAACCCGTTCGGCGCATATTGTATATTTAATCTCTGTACACGTACATTTATTAACGCGTTACTCAATTTGTAATGAACGTTCCTTGTGTTGATATAAATGGGGGAAGTTTATTATACAATCATTAAATTTCCCTCCGCACGATTAAATTTGCCTGACAAAATTCTCCCCTGCGCCTTTGTAAATTATCAAAATCATTTATTATTGTTAAAGATGTATTTATTGTGTAAAAAATATCAGCCACATTCGATCGTGTAGTTTCCTATAATTGCACTTACGGTTTATCTGCGGCGTAATTCCCCGCGGAATACCGGAGGTTTCGAGTTTCCCTATCTTTACCGCGATCGGATATCGGATAAATTTCGGGCAATCTCGTCGTGCTCCGTCACAGTTGACGTGTCGCGTTTTTAATAGAATTACGTGAAATCGCGTCGATCTTTTCTGGTACAACAGAAGTGGATAAAAATAATCGGAGTATGAGTGATTGAATAAGTTTTTATCGTTGTAATTTTTGGTACAGGGAAAACTTGATTATCCTTTAGAATGGAAACATCGTATTTCCCTATCCTAATGCTGACGTCTGTAATTCCTAACGTCGTGTTTCTCATTCCTATAAATTGTGCATTATGGAGAGAGTGAAAAAAAAAACGAGAAAAAAAAATTGAACATAAATTAAAGACACGATTATTAAAGAGGTGGATGCCAATTTCGTATTCTATGTTCATGCGTTGATGACTTGCAAGCTCGCTCGAGAAACCGCGCGAGTGCCTTTATTTAAACCGGTCCCCCGATCGCCGTGCGACGTATAAGCATTGTTTGCAGTTTGCGACCAAAAACATGCTCCAACGGAGCGGCGCTTCGCGGCATCGCCTCCTTATCTCTCTCCCTCTCCCTCTCACTCTCGCTCGACGCACGACTTCGTAAAACACACGAATAGGCGTCTCGTTGATTTCTTCGCTGACGTTTCGTTGTAGCGAGCAAAGGTCAATCGACGTCGATCCCAATCGCGTCAAGAAGGATCGACGCGTGCACGGGCTCATTTGTCCGGGATGATGCAAAAGGCACAGCTGAGCTCGGTTGCTGATTGGCCGAGCGTTCCCGCCAGCGATGTCGCGCCTCCGATAATATATAATAGACATTCTCGGTGGCAACGTAGAAACGGGCAAACGTCGAGCGTTCGAAGGTCGTTCCTCGCTTCGTTTTTTTTTCCTCGTTCCCTCTCTCCCCCCTCCTCTTGCTTTTTTTCCTTTATATTTTCGTTCCCCGTACCAGTCCGAACTCGGAGATACCCGAGGCGTCTATGCGCCTCGATGACGTCACAAACTCGACTCGGAGGCTCGACCCAGCGTCGACCAATCGCATCGTAGAAAGGAACCGACGCCTCCGGCGCTCTCGCATCACTTCACACAATTACCATTACTGTTGTTATTATCAACCAGCCGACGAGCCCCCTAGCCTCGGCCTACCGAGTTCCCGAGACGTTTTTTCCTCGCGTTCCCCGTTTTCTTTTTCTTTTGTTTCTTTTATTCTTCAATGTGGTATAACGGGTCGACCACTAATTCTCGGAAGTCATCAACTATCCCAGCGAAGAATTTCACATGCCCAGTACTTATGCACCGTGTGCAGTAGATGGAGTGAAATCATTAATGATAATCGAGACTCGTGTTATTCGAACGCCACGTCGGGTAGTAAATTGTAGCCTTGGAAGTTAAAAAGAATGCTCGATACTCTCGACGAAGTGAGCGTCGAGCCTCCGCGCTCGAAGGCGTTACCGGAAGTGAGCAGGACTTTTTTTTTGTCCATCTCGCTAAGCCACCTGAGAAAACATATATAAGTCGAGGAAAGATGACGCAAGGTTCGCGTCGTACGACCCAGAGATTTTTCGCGCGGATAGCAGGAGAAGCGAAGGTAAACCCCGGAACGTAGAATGCCTCTCGCCCCCCCCCCCCCTCCTTCCCACCAGCATGATGCAAACACACTAAAACGTTTCACCATCCATACGGCAAAACAACGATCGTCACAGGTAAAGTATACAAATTTATCCTAATAAAGAACTGCTAACATCATTGCCGGACGATTACTGGAGTTTATGCATTCGCACGAGATCCGGCAAGTTTTTTTTACGCCTTCGAAAGAGAATCGGCGACGTCACTCGATAGCTAAATGCGTCGAGTATAATTTGCGGAGACGATTAAACGTTCTCATGTTTCAGAAGAACGGTGTCTTTCGCAAGAGCTACGGTGATTTACAATACAGACTCGTCGATCGAGCGATTCGCAAAATTGATGGCGTCATGGGCACTCGTGCAGTGGCGAGTATGTATATGTATATATGTATATATATAGACACACATATATATGTATATAGTGTCGGTCGACTGATGAAACTTGGGAGCAGCAATGCGTTCAACGCTCGTCACACGAGAAGCCGTCGTCACTTGACCGCGAAAACGCGTCTCGGTTTCGAGGCATCGGCGAGTGGTGGAGAGTACGTGCCGACGAGCGCGTCGAGTTCCTGGAAAGTCGAGCCCATCCCGTCCGAGAAAAGAGGAAACGCGCTGACGGGCTGGACGGAAAGAGCGTGCCGGGAGACTGACCGCGAGAACGAAAAAAGAAAAATTTGTCGACCTAGTAGAACAAAATCCACGTGCGAACCGTAGGATGGCACACAAAGAAGTGTGGCGTTGATAATATGATGTATGAGCGGGGGAAAAAAACCACAGAGGACAAAGAATCCCTTGGGCCATTGTCGATAATCGCGAAGCCATTGCTCCCCTTGTTCTGATCCATTAAACTTTTCAGCAAATGTTTACTGCCCGCTTAAACGGACTGTGAGAAAATCCATCCGCGTTTGCAGCGGCTATGAAATTACAACCATTTTCCGGTTTCGTTATCTCAAGTTATCGCGAAACGGCTTAACGGAGGGAACTTACCTATCTCGAGACTGTCTACCTTTCAAAGTTCAGCCATACATAAATACGCGTCGAGTCAACGTCGATGCTATCTCCTCCTACATATGTAGGAGAGCGTCGATACTGACAGCGAGTAACGAGTGGCCGAAGATTGCAAGCGGAAAAGCGTAATTTCATCAATGACAATGCACATTTATATCGTTTTATTTTTTTATTGAACAGGCACATTGATCGACGATCGTGGCTCAAGGTCCGATCGAATAGGATCGGCTGAAATCTGATACAGAAGGTGCTGGAGGCTCGTCAGTAATAATCTATTCCCCCTTCTCCCCATCGTTCTGCCGTCCGTAGTTTAATTTATTATCTCGCGAGATAGCATCGAACCAGTAACGCAGTCGAGTGCATTCGATTGGGTAGATTATGTTACAAGGGACCGATACTATATTTTAACTGTGGAAATCGTGGATGGAGAAACATCGTATTCAATGTAAATCGTTCTTCGCTCTTGCTTTCTTGTAACAGGTCCGAGAGAGCCGTCCTGTCGGGTGTCGGTTCTCGAGCGCTTGTGGGTAGGGCAGCCCGATCATGCGGAATGTGAAGGTCGTCCCGGTCAAAGTAGAGGCTCGTCGCCGCGCAGCCAATGGGAGAGCGGCGCGGAGGCCCGATGCATGCCTTTTCCTCGATACGGTTTTGCCTGGTAACAGCGTATATCCGTGACGTCGACGCTCCTTCGAATATTATGAAATTCCGAGCTGGCCTGGAACGTCACTCGTATTCAGCAAAACCTTGTATCGTCTTCAGAAAAAAAATGCTATTTTCGTCACGTTGATTCAACGCTCGCCGGATACAGGATTTCTCTCTCGTTTCCTATTGTGCTTTTCACAATTAACGACCAGGAGCCGGCGAGCCTGCGTGGAGAAAAGTTTATTGACGCGGGCAGATACGACATCAGAATTACACGAGAGATTGCAGATGTTTTTTTTTTCATATTATTTCTAATCCTGCGTGTGTACACTGGGTCTTTGGAAGGAACAGTCGAAATTTGCATCTCTCCGTTTTTTCCGCCTTTTTGACTATTCTTCAATTTTTATTAACAACGGTTTTAAACTTTTGAATTTGGCAACTTCTGGGCCATGTCTTTACAGTGTTTACACTTCAAGAAGTAACCCAGAATTTTTTCAGATTTTGAATCCTAACGGAACTGAGGTGACCATCGGCAGACTTCAATGGACTAATGCACAATGTTCAAAATTGTAACTTGCTATAGACTCGTAGATAATCTTTATTTTGGCGTCGTTTTTCTGTAACCCCTGCCACCATCGTTGTATAGTCTATTTATTTGATTTTTTGTTCCATGGGGATTACTCGAGTCCATCAAAACAGGTTAAAGGTTAAAAGTTTGAACAAAGCGATCAGTCTCATTTCAGCATACCCGGAGTCTCGTCATAGTCATTGCAACTCGTGGATGCATGTCTAGTCAACCCTAGTGCGACTGCGACTATAAAGGACCCAGTGTACACACCGTGTTTCTCAAAATATAGTGTACACACGCATGGTTAATTATTAATTTTTCATAATTCCTTCGCACACTTATCCTTCCCTAATCGTATCGAGTGGCAAGTACGTAAGGTAACCGTCCCAGTGAACGGACACGTCGCAGTGGCCGGTCAAAGGTGCGTGCAAGAGAGTCGGAAATACGATCTTTCATAAACGTTCGGGGATTGGGACGGCTCTCTTAGGTGTTTGGCCATTCGTACTTTTACCTTCAGAGCTTCACTTGATTATTTCGATCAGAAATAAAATTCCTGCGCTGAAGGGCAGTAGGAATTCTGTTTTATCGGTGCAGAACGACGCATCTCGATTGGTAACAGAAGAAAAGAGTGTTGTCGGATGATGGTAACAGTTGTTGAATATGCTCGGTCGGTATGGAAGGCCGCTGAGGTTGTGTTGTGAAATAAGTTGCCATCGGTATCAGATCTTTCATTACATGTATATGTATTGTATATTCAATTGTATAATTTATTTACACTGCGTTAACAAGTCATATTACTTGACGTTGTCGGTTGAGCGCACGATTAACCCTTTATAAATCACAGGAAAATACCCACTCTGGCTTTTCCACGGGTAAGGCGTTACCCCAATTATTTTTTTTTTTCGAGGTGAATTTCATTTCGGCACTGTTTCGAGCGATGTGATCGATAAAGGATCTTATATCGGGCACCGTCTATTGTATAACAAGTCTAATGTCTAATAAGTAAGCGGCCTTGACTGAGTGATGTCCATGTGAATAATAACATATAGTACAATTAAGAATGACGGTCAAGTTTCGGTTGCCGCTTGTTAGTAGTACGTCTATTATTACTACTGGTGCTACTCCTTCCATTAACAACCGAACGGGCTTTCTGTTTCTCAAGGCACTTGGGTATAAATCTAGCTGCTAAATACATCGATCGTGTAGTTTATAACTAATGGAAAAGAAGAAAAAAAAATCTATCGTCGAAACACTCTATCGATCCTATAAAAAACCAAAGGTTTGATATGCGCGTTGTCGTCAATAGTAGAATATAATACGTGATGAAATGTTAAAAAAAAATTTCGTTAGTGATGATGATCCAAGTCGTTTAAGAGAGTGACACTAATTTCCTCGTTCGAGTCAGCAGTTAGTGTGTCTGGCGCCTCTCATCAGTGGTATAAGAATACTAGGGCTCTGCGCTTGTCTGAGGAACGGATGCTGCAGCAGTTCCGCGGCCGTGGCTCTCTGGGCTGGGTCACGAACGAGCATTCTCTCCAGGAAGCCCTGCAGTCGCGGGCTCACCTGATTCGCAAAGGAGAACGAGCCAATTAAGTTAAATCGTCAAGCCGTAAAAGTGCCACCGACTATGAGCATACGCTCAACAACAAAATATTCGCGATATTTATATTTGTATCGTTATCTTACCTTATGAGAATTTTTAAGTTTCGGCGGTGGCATATCCCTGATTCGTCGCATCGCTTGAAGCGGTGGTTCGTTGAAGAACGGCGGTTCACCGTCGACCATTTCGATAATCATTATTCCAAGTGACCAGATGTCGACTTCCGGGCCGTAGGGTAACCTGGGGTGAACGATTGAAGAGTTAGTTACATACAGATGAGTGTCAGATGTTTAATTTGCGCACGGGTCGGGATTCCAACGCGAGAGAGAAATCGATACCTGGAAATAACTTCCGGACTCATCCAATAAGGAGTCCCGACGAGGGACTTTCTCTTTGGCAACTCTTGGGATACTTGAGCGCAAAAACCAAAGTCCGATAGCTTGACTCTCCCGTCCGCCGTCAAGAGTATCGAATCCGATTTTATGTCTCTGTGAATTACGCCCTGAGAGTGAAGATACGCCAACGGTTTGAGACACTGCGAGCACACCGTCGCGATCTGACTCTCGTCCATTCGCGAGTGGGTCACGATGTCTGTAAGAGCCCCGCCTTCTAGATACTCCATTACGACCCATAGCTCGTCGTCGACGAGAAAACTGTCGTACATCTCGACGATGTTCGGATGATGATAGTCCCTCATTATCACAACTTCGTTGAACAGCAATTCTCGTCTCTGTTGCTTTCGAAGATCCATCTTCTTCACTGCCACTTGACGATTCGTGCTCTTGTCAGTCGCGATGCAAACTGTTCCGGTACTTCCCTCGCCGATCTTGAGGAAACTTTCGAGATTCTCACGTGGATCTCCGCGACTCACCTGTGATGAATTCGAACAAAATAAGTACCTCCTCCCACTCTCTTCACTTTTCTAACTAACGTCAACTTACCACCATCTGCAAGGCCGCGCGAAATTGCTCGTGCGTCAGTCGCTGCTCGGCGCTCTGTTTGTTGCAACTGTTCGAACCCGAGCCGATAGCCAAATTTCCGGACGACACGGCGCCTTTCATATTCTGATTTTGATCCGGAGTAGTGCTCGCTCCGGGCATTACTGGCGGAACGCACGGCGGCTTCGAGAGATTGTGCATCGACTGCGAGCTCTCCAATGGCTTGGTGAAGTGACCGTGAATCGGAGCGTTATTTTCACCGTAATTCTGCGAGTGCTTGATCACGTTGTGCGAACTCAGCTGGCTCAGCGGACGCTGCGAAGCTATCGAACCGACCGGGGATATCTTTGGCTGGAGCTTGTGTACAAGCATGTTCTGCGACATCTGGTGATCTCTGTTGGATTGCTGCTCCGTTATCTGAAATCACGAAGCGTCGTCAAGAAAGCGCTCCGACTCGAATCCACCGTGAAGACATACGTATATATATATATATATTATATTTTTTTTCATCTCGCGTGTACATCGCTTACCTTGGCATTACCGTTGTACTGACCCGGCACCGTCGACGCTCCGTTCATCCCTCGCAAATCGTGGTCCATATTCTGCGGCGTGCCGGGATTCGAGCTTGTATTCTGAATATTCGATATAGGACTCAGATTCTGAAAGTTTATCGACAAATTCGCCGGGTTCGAGCCTATGTGTGTAAGATTCGGCGACGACTGCATGTTCGGATTTAAATTTTGAAGATTCGGTATTAGGTTCTGCTGCAGATTGGCGTTCGTTCCGGGCGCGGAGTTGGACAAATTTTGGCGCAATTTGTCGGGATAGCCGTGCGGCTTTGCGAAGCTCGGATACGCCTGGTTCTGACTAGGGCTCGAGGACACTTCCTGGCCCTCGGGTACCGATGGAGGAAGATTCGCATTGTTCCTGGAACAGAATAATCATTAATTTAATCTCCTTTTCGCTGTTGAACATTTCATTATACCCGAACGATTAAGTTACCAAAGTAAGTTCGTAAAAGTAGGTTCTTCCTCTAACAAAACAAATAAATAAATAAATAATAATTTTATTCATTTGTATGTTTTACTCAAAAGAAAATTACTTTTACTACTGTATAATAAAATCAGTGATATGTTAAAAAATAAGAAATTTTAAACGATATATTATTATATTCTTATTCGGATCATAGTTGACGACGACTATGCTCCGGTTGAAAGCGTTACGATATAAACCTGTAGTCTCTTCGAAGCCTCGGAGGACTGGACGACCTCAGCGAATTGGATCTCGCGACGGTGCTCATTTTTGGCAGACCGTTCTCCATGTTTTTGTCGCCTTGTACGATTCTGGCGATACGAGGATCATTGTGGCCACGCACGATTGTCTTCAAGTCGAGTATCTCGGTAGGCGTGATTTCGCTGGGATCAACCAGAGGCAGCGGACGATTGGTCGACTTCAGTATCTGATTATTGCCGACTATCGACGCCCATTGCAACGGCAGACCTGTAAATTTTCCGACCGCCTTGTCAAAGTCGGTGTGCACCCTGTGTACGAAATTCGTGGGCGTCGATATCTGCGGCTTCTTCTTTTTCTTGGCAAACATCTTTGCTGCTCGATCGCCGCTGTACCATAAACACGATCGGCGAGAAACGAAGCCTCGGGCGTAGCAGCGGTATGGGTTTTCTCTGTGCTCCGGCGAACGGAAAATCGCCGTGATTTCCGGACTTTCCGTTTCAGCCTGCCACTGCGTGGCCGTGGTCTCTTTCACCGCGGTGTTTCGACGCTCGCACGGACGACTCGCCGCGGTTCCGCGATGCTCGCTCCGATTCGGCCGAACTCGCGAAAAACGCTCTACATCTAGCAATTTCTTCGGTTTTTTTTGTTGTTTGTTTTCGTACGGCTATCTCTCGCTCGACATGCTCGTTGTGGTTCGAACGGGACGGGAGATAATTTTTTTTTTTCAGTTGTCGACAAAAACTTCTGGGACCCGGGGCGAAGCCAAGTGACAGCAACGCCTACCGATCGGAGTTCGAAAGAGCCCGCAGCTTGTAATTAGGTATGCGCCTAATCACGCGCTTACAATAACACCTCGTAATCCTTCAGTCAGCGTTCATCTCGAGTGCGTCCCGAGCAACACCGCGGGCCCCCGTTTGCGCGTGAGATATCGTAACATTAATTCACACGCGAAAATCCATCGTAAATAAACCGTTCGTCGCTTCGTTATGCTTCTCGGTCGACAGGTTGTTTGAACCGATGGCGCCCCCGGCGGACGGTGCGGAAAACGCTCGTGGAATTTACTTCGACGCCGTTTGTAGGTTCGTCGTGTTTTCAATCATCAAAGCCGTCCAAGTACTTGCACTCCACTTATCTGTAGGCACGATGGATATGTGTGTATATTGTATATCTACGTGGATCAACGATATAGCCGGAAGATGCTTCGACATTTTATCTTATGTTTCTTTTGTTTGGCCTCTTTACTACGACGCACGTTTTACACACAAAGTTAACGGATGCGTACGATGCGTACACGATAATAACAAAGGACACACGTTTTTAATGGAAAGTAACCAATATCTTCTGCATATACGTGTTCCTTGTTAGAGATGCAAATTTAAACATGAGATGAGCGTGACTCGCGGTCGAGATAGGTTAATTTTCCTATTACCGACGGTGCTTCGATTCGTGGCAGGTTTACATTATGCGATATTGTAATGCGTTCACGACATCCCAGCAACAGTTTTCAATGCGCTGAACAATCATCATGTCCTCTCGATTAGATTCTTTAACCCTCTCATATTATTATTATTTCAACTAGCGCTCAATCCTAGGTTCGGTTCGGCTAGTTCAACTGATGAAAATGTGGCTTTACCGTCGTAGATTTTAACAATTATTGACATCGTTTTAGCGTCTTAGTTTTCAAGCGGAGGTATCATACGGGAAAACGTCATTTCCGGTTTGACAATATCAGTTTTCGATCGGAAGTGACGTCATACGGAAGATATGTCACTTCCGGTTTGGAAATCTCATTATTCGACCGGACGTAAATTCATATTGGAAATATGTCACTTCCGGTTACAAAATCTTTGCTTTCGGAAGATACGTCACTTACGGTTTGGAAATCTCATTATTCGACCGGACGTAAAGTCATCGGAAATATGTCACTTCTCATTTGGAAATCTCATTATTCGACCCGACGTAAATTCATAT
>JAPYZC010009234.1:0-11657 GCA_030522665.1 Ichneumoninae sp. A BG-2022a
ATATATATATTGAACAATCATTAGTCACGGTCTCCTTGCCAATTTCATCGGATAGAGAGACCCCCAGGTCGTATACGGCGGGAGAGGCGATACTTCCGCTTCGACGGGACCTCCGGTGTCTCGTCACGCGCGACGCTTTAATTAAAAAGTTTTAGAGCTTCTCTCCACGGGATACTTTCGCAGCGTATAGAGATACAGAGGCAAGGAATTTTTTCCATTTTTAATTTTTTTTCTTCTTTTACTTAGCAAAAAAAGAAATCAAGACTGCGTTATCCAATATATCGGTATATATGATACGATCGCTACACACGCCTGCCATGACCCCCGATATCAAATCCGATAATGTATGCACCAGGGTGTTTCTCAAAAAGGACATTTTTTTTCCTCCCACCCTTTTAAAGTTTAGAATTCGATCAAAAGTTGAACCTCACGAAAGGCGGTCCCTAGCAAAAAATCCTAAAAGGTGCGGCATTTGACGTTTGCACCCAAAAAATGCGGCATCTTTTAAAAGTAATTTTTACAGACCGCCTTTTGCGAGATGTTTTTTTAGATCGAAATATATATTTCTACAGAGTCGGAGATTCACTTTTTGTCATTTTTTTGTAGTGTACCCAAAATACATATTCTTTAATTATTTTTTTTTATTTGTATATAGGACAGTCTAAAAATGTTCAATAATGTGAACTTGTTGAAAAAAATTCTTTCCACCCTTCAAAAGTATAGATTTCAATCGCCAATGGAACTTTGCGAAAGACGGGCCCAAGCCAAAAATCCTAAGAGGTGCCGTATTCAACGTCTCTACCCAAAAAATTCTACAAATTCTTTCTTTTTAGATTTTTTAAGATCTTTTAAGATTTTTTTGCTTAGGCCTGCCGTTCGCGAGGTTCAATTTCAGATCAAAATCTATACTTTTGGAGGGTGGAAATAATTTTTTTAACCAAATTCACCCTATTGGACATTTTTTGAGTTTTGTATATACGAATAAAACAATCGAAGTCTTTTGTGTCTAATACAAAAAATAACAAAATCTTAAGACTTAGGGGATCGGTGCAACACACAATACCCAATATCCAACAAAATCTTAAGCTCCCACCCCGTAGAACTATATATTTTGATCGATAAAAAATCCAGCGAGAGGCGCTCGCTGACCATGAAGTTTGAGAGATGCCTCATTTTTTGGGTACAAACGCCGAATGCGGCACTTCGTAGGATTGTTTGGTAGGTTTCGCTAGGTTCAATTTGAGATCGAAATCTGTACAATAAAAAGTTGTGAGCAATTTTTTTTTAATCCTTTTTTTGAAACACCTTACTTATGCACTAACATCTTTTTTGAAATCGGACCGAATTTTTTTTTGTGCCCATGTAACAGTCCCGAAGAACAAAATGATGACTTCACTTGCAATCGCCTTTGATTTTTTTTGCGATATGTTTAATATGCAGAAGAAACATTCGTTACTTCGAGTCAAAGTTTGTTTTTTTTTTTTTACCTAACTTTTTATTCCCGTGGGCAAGACACAATAACGTCGCCGAAAAAAAAAAAAAATTAGCCATTACAAATTTTTTACCCACAAAGGAAAGCCGGTGCGCAATAATATCGGTATAATATCTCGATTATCGAAACCATTCGCCTCGCACAGTGTATAATTTCATTAATGCCTGTTAGGCGACGATTGAATAGAGAGAAGGCGTCCTTACCGACACACGAATGCAAATATGTGCGTGCGTGCGTGCCGGCGTGCGTGCCTGCCTGTTCGGTTCCTCGCTCTTTGAAAGGGAGGTGTCGGATACGCGACAGCTGTAAGCCCCGGGGAATACGGGTCCTCGACTCCTACCCTGGATCCTCGTGTGCCGAGCGTTCGCTCAGCTATATTTTCTATATATATATAGACATTAATATACACATACATATATATACATTTTTTACCCTCCGCGACGTTTCATCTCCCTCTCATCTCTCTCACACTCCTCTTTGCCTGCGCTATCGTGTCTTCTTTGCTATCGCGCCCCTCGAGTATCTCGCGGCTGCTGGCCCGATGGCGAATCGTGCAGGGGTTTGCGAATAGGGAGACGGCAACGACGACAAGGCTTTCCTATAGTCGATATACTAGTGTACATATATATGTGTGTGTGTGTGTATGTATATACCTATATTACGCGAACGATAGCGGGATGACTCTCGATTATATTGAATAGGGTAAAAATGGTGAATATGGTCCAACGCGATAAGATGAACCAGTGGGTGTTCTCACAAATATGGATTTTAACAAAATATTTATTTCGTAAAATTTAACGTGTACTGACAACAGTGAGCTATTTCAAGTGTTAAACCTTGATACTTATGCGATTTAAAAATACCACAAGAGCTTCATTGATTTTCGTAGACCACCTGTAGTTCGGTAATGTAAACCACGGTTTATCTGGTTACGGTAATGAAATTAACTTTAATTCCATAAAAACTTGCAGTTGCGTAGATCTTGCAATTCAATCCTCAGTGTCCGAAGCCTTATCGAGAAATTCGTTGGTAAGCTTCATTATTAGCTGATGCCTACGGTCCATATCGCAAAGCAGGCGAAAAAAAAAAATCGTAAAAATATTTAATTGCCAGGCATTTACAAAGAGTATTTTCGAGTAATTATCGCTTCCAACAAAGCGGGATATATCTCCGAAATTAGGAGATATAGGCCCAAGGTTCACGTACGGGAGGGTCGCGCCGAGCGTGACTACGCAGGCGGGACGCTCCACGATCTGAAATTTAAATATAAATGTCAATTTTTTTGTTGTATTTGTTAGAATTGTTCTTGCGGAATGTAGGGTCTGGATGATATTGGTCATGGTTTTTTAAACAATGAAAATTGGGGGTATAACTTTTTTTAACTTTTACATTTTTGTTGTAACCAACTCTAGAAATATCGAACTAAAGTAATTAACTCGGAACTTTCGATACTTTCTAAATATTTAAATAAGTAGTTGGCATCCTTTTTGAATATTTAAATAAATAGTTGCGGCCACAGTAATAATGGTGGTCAATTTGGCCGAGAGAAGCGTCGGAATCTCACAAAACATGTTACTATACACTTGGACCTCGATTTGTGCGCCCTCGGTTTCCGTAACAGTGCCCACCACGGAGCGAATGTCGATCGACGCAGTAAACTATTTGCCATGCTCGACAGTCAGTATGGGCGGGGCATGCGCAGCCTCGATTTTCGCCGCTGTGAATGAAGTCGAGGTCCTAGTGTATTTTATGTTGTCTACATAACCTACAGAAAGACAATAAACACCTCTGTCAAATGTTTCAGATGCTAACCTAAAAAGAAAACAGTTTTACTTGCCGTATCATCCGGATATTGTGGACGAAATGACACGTGGCCCATCACCCTTGACGTGCCCATCTCACCCGCTGTTGCAGGCGGTGGCTCACTACCATTGGCTATCTCGCCCGCAACATCCGGGTGAGATGGCCACCACCATTGACGTGGCCAAATCCCTTGGAAAATGGGTGGCCATATCAGCCATTTTCCGAAAAAAAAACCACTGCTTAAATTTAGGGAAGAAATTTTTCAAAATAGGTTTACTACGCGCCAATCTTTTCTGAAAAAATCCAACTATAGTGGACAATGTTGATTTACCAGAGAAGTTATAATTTAGTATGTCTCCAGAGCATTACAAATATAGCTCGAGATTTTTCTGGCTACCTTGAAATTGGAATTCACCACTCGTACAGATCCTTGCACTTACAATCTTATAATTTTTGGTGCACTCAAATTGTATCTACACATACTACCCAAGTAGACATTTTCGAGCGTTACATCGGGCCCTGATAGCGTTTGTATGTTTGGTACTTCCGAGAAGCATGTGCCGAGAACTCTCGGCTCTCGTTACGTCGTTGACGGCTTTCCTTCAACACCCGGATAAATCTTTCGCCTTTTGCTGAAGATTTCCATGGACGGAAACAGTTGATGAGTCTACAAGATTTAAAAATAAATTTCGGAAATCAACAGCACACTATATATCAACAATAAAAATATTATTTTACACAAATATAATATCGTGAATTACTTTGCAAAGAGTATTTTTCCGAATCTTGATAACATCAATATGTTTTTTGAGATCCCACACGTGAAAGGTTAACGGTAACGATTAACACCCCCGAATTCTACATCTCATTGAAACTGTAGAGGATGAACGCGAAACGTAAACTATCGTCATCACACTGGTTTTGGTTGAGAAGATTGTGTTAAAGTTTAAAAAAAAATGATGTATAGCACACCCAGAAAAATAATTTATTTCACTCGGTGCGTAAAATGCGGTTTTACGCACGCTTCGCGTGCTGCAAACTCACACTTGTCAGAAAAAGTTTTATCGCACTAGTATCGTAATGTACTATTATTTGACGGCCTCCATTTATTTTACTTAATTGTAAGTGCCTGGATAGAATACGGCCAAATTCAATGCCAAAGATCTTCGTTCGTAATATTAACTTTGTGTGCAATTTTAGTACAATTGTTAAACATTTACGAAAGTTAGAGCTATCAGAGACATTATCAAACATTTTTAAATCGCTCAAAATCTCCAACAGAGCTTCAATCGTCCTGAAAAATTCCACAGAATGAAAAGTCGTATCCACTTCACTAATTGTGCAAGGTCGTACAAAGTTTCACCCCGCTACCTCCAACCCTTTCTGAACTGCACCCGTTTTAAACGAATTAATTCCGTCACACATGCGCATGCGCTCTCGCGCACACACATACATACATCCGGACGCCAGCCAGCAATTGCATCTCTCCACGTTTTAGACTGTTTCCAGTAGTCTGCCATTAAAACCTATAATTTTTTTCGTTACGAAAACATAACGCAGCTTCCTCTATGAGGAATCACAACGCGTTCAAAAAATCCCACGGGTAAGTCGATGAAATTGTGAACGGGGCGTAAACCTACACGACTTTGAGATTGCAGATCACAATCCGGATCTCATTGCGGATCCCCGGTAACCCGTAGCTTCGCTCGTCTGACCCTCAGCGCCGTCTCTACCAGCTCATTAGCGAGAGATTAATAAAAAAAAAAGCTCGCTTGTTTTTTACGGTAAAACCGTGGGCGGGGGGAGAGGAGAGAATCGTGGAAGCGCCGGAGTTTCCGGAAGAGACGTCGCGCCGTCGGAAGCTCTCGACTTACAACGCTGTAATGGGCGCGAGGCTTTCTCGTTGTAACGACGAAAGAGCCAGCGGGGGTGGGGAACGGTGAAGGATGGAAAAGCTCGGTGAGAAAGAGACTGAACGGGTAGCGGGAATCCCCGCGTTGCTTCGCCGCCCGGGATGAGGTGAGCGGCGTGGGACGAGGAGAACAGCGGCAGCCACCGGTACACGCGCAATGTTGGATAATTAAATTGTGCATTTTTTTTTCGCTCCACTTTGGAACGACAACAATGTGCACTTTTTTTCGTTATTTATCCTTTTTTCATAGCTCCTCTCCACAGCGTCATCCGGCTTGTCGCCTCGTGACGAAAGTAAAGAATGAGAGGCAAAAAAAAACACAAGTAACATGTATCGGAAAATATTTTATCGATCTGCGTTAACCACATCCGCGTGGGACACACCGCAGCTGATTAGTTCGAACGCGGTCACTTTTATTGAGAAAAAAAGCTCCACAGGTTCGCTTATCGGTGCCAGAGCGTAGAAAAATATCAAAATAGTGTTCGAAGGAGAACTAAAATGTTTCCCCCACTGACGTCAACAAAATCGCATTCTGGGGGCGAAAAAAATAAATTTTCTTTCCGCGTGGGACACACCGCAGTTGATTACTTCGAACGCGGTCACTTTTACTGAGAAAAAAAGTTCCACAGGTTCGCTTATCGGTGCCAGAGCGTAGAAAAATATCAAAATAGTGTTCGAAGGAGAACTAAAATGTTTCCCCCACTGGCGTCAACAAAATTGCGTTCTGGAGACCAAAATAGTACATTACGATACTAGTGCGACAAAACTTTTTCTGACGAGTGTGAGTTTGCGGCACGAGCCGAAGGCGAGTGTTGCAATCACACGAGTTAAGAAAACGTTTTTCGCACGAGTATCGTACGAAATTTTACTTCACAAGGTGCGAAAGAGGAGGCGCGAAGCGTGCGTAAAACTGCCCTTTACGCACCGAGTGAAATAAAATAAGTTTTCTTTCCGCGTGCGACACACCGCAGCTGAATAGTTCGAACACAGGCACTTTTATTAAGAAAAAAAGCTTCACCGGTTCGCTTATCGGTGCCAGAGCGTAGAAAAATATCAAAACAGTGTTCGAAGGAGAACTAAAATTTTTTCCCCACTGACGTCAACAAAATCGCGTTCTGGAGACCAAAAAATAAGTTTTCTTTCCGCGTGAACACACCGCAACTGATTAGTTCGAACACAGTCACTTTTATTGAGAACAAAAGCTCGACAAGTTCGCTTTCGGTGCTAGAGCGTGGAAAAATATCAAAACAGTGTTCGAAGGACAACTAAAATATTTCCCCCGCCGGCGTCAACAAAATCGCGTTCTGGGGGTAAAAAAATAAGTTTTCTTTCTTCACACAAGTCATCCCATTTCCTCCGAGCGCAAGACCCTGGTATAAGTTCCAGAGGTTGCAGGAGGTCCCGATGAGGTTCGGAAAAGGTCTGGACCAGGCTCCGACAATGCCCAATCTAACATCCCAAATTTTCCAACAGCAGAGTTGAACTCAGAGCCGCCCGAACAGAACAAAAAAATCGTGACGTCCGGATCCTCAGCTGGGTTGGGTGGAAGGTAGACTTTCCTAATGACTGCGAGACTCCGCGTCTCACACGGTTTCCTCGCATACCCATCGGCCTCGGCTCCCACGGCATACGCGATGATTATAATCGATAAACCTATCTAACTCTCGCGCCCCTTCGCTTCCCTTCGCTTCCTTGTCGACCTCCCGCTTCGCCCTCTTGCGCCACCCTCTCTCGCCTGCTTTTCACTTCATCGGGTATGGAGAACATCGAACGACGGAACCGAGCACCGGCATCAGCGGCAGCGGCAGGGCACACGGTGGGCGCCCCCTTCGCATGCAGGGCGCAGTTGACTTCTCTCTTTCGCCCGTTCTCGCCCCTTACGACTTGGCCCCATCCGCGCTCTGCGCGTTTACACATACGCGTTCGGCTCCGTGTGTGCCGGCTATACATGCAGCACATCCCTCTCCGGCGCCGTATCGCAGAGTCAAGCTCGGATCTCCTGGGTCTCCCTCTTCGGCCCCCCGAGCAGCCGCCACGTCGTCGGCTTGCGCCAGTGCCTTACGGGCCGCGGGAGCACGTTATGGTTATCGCCTCTTCACAAGCTCGTAACCGGCCCGCAAGCTCTCCTCGCATCCGTCTCACCTCGCCCAACCACTTTGTGGGCTTCTCCGCCACGCGTTAGCAACACATTGATCGACTGCAACTCCAGACTCACCACCTCCGGCATCGGAGCTAGTCTCTCGTCGTGCTCGTCGGCTCCGCGGATGTCGGCGGGAAGCGTCGAACGCAAAAAATGCCTCGCTCCCTTCGCGAAATTGGGTCGCGTAGGCGAGAAATCTCGAGGCTTCGTGGATTATCGTTTGTAAACTGTAACGACGGGGTCTCGTTGGATCTAAGGTAAAAGTACCAGTGGCCGCACACCTAGGGGCGAAGTCCCAGTAGCCGTACATGCATGGTAGGCTGCCCGTCATTGATGCCTGGTTTTTCTGGTTTTTCTATCTTCCTCAATATCTTCCTCGATGCCTTCCTCGATGTCTTAACGGGGTCGAAGATATCCGGGAAGACATCTAGCAAGACCGATGTCTTGCTGGATAGCTTGCTTGATGTCTTCGATTCCGTTAAGACAACGAGGAAGATATCCAGGAAAGCCAGGCATACGCATGCTTTGCGCGCCCACTGGGACGTGTTCGGTCACTGGGACGTCTACCTTAAGGCTCGTTTGCTGCATTGGCGGCCTTTGGGTTCCTCAATGATCATTAGGGAAAGGTCCCAGCGACCGAACACGTTCCAGTAGCCGCGCAAAGCATGCGTGCGAGAGAGACGCAAATACGATTTTTCATACATGTCCGGGAACTATTGAGTAATACATTTTTTCAAAAGTCATTTGGAAAAATTATTTGGGTGACTGAAAAAAAAATGAAGGAAATTGTTATATTGCACCCAGAAAAAAAATTATTTGACGGCTACCGTTTTGCGACGGTGTATACGAAAAATGCTGTGATTGGAGTAAAAATGAAGGTGTTGTGCTCAAATTTTGAAGGTGAATGGATTAACACTACACAATATTTGGTATTCTATTCGGAAAAAATAGATTAATCGTTTAAATTGATGTCATTTTTTATTAGTTTCGGAAAGTTGTTTTTTTCGCCTTTTTTGTTTCTGAATTATATCACGCTGAGATAAAATTTGCCATTATAGTGGTGAAAAATAGATCAGTAGTCTCAAAGCAACGAATTACGCAAATTTGAGTCAGCGACTTTCTACAATAAATTTGCGGTAAATTTCCCCGATTCAATTTTATAAGATGTAGATATTTTTTAATGTTACAAAAAGGATGGAAAGTAAGTTGCACTTAGCTTCCTTATTTATTACAATTTTTTGCATAGCTTCTGCAATGAAACCAACATCGACCAACGCAATTTCACATGTAGAAAGTTATGTACATAATTGTAATAAATGAGGAAGCCACGTGCAAATTAGTTTGCACCTTTTTATTATCGTAAAAGCGGAATGAAATATAATGTAATTACGTGTGGCGAGCTGGACGAAGCGCCTTCGAACGTTGACGGATATTTATTTACAATGAGTAATAAACCAATAAAAGTAATTATCCGACATCGATGGGGGATGGTGGGGCGGGTGAGGGTCGTCGAGACAGGGTGATTGGATTCTGTTTACAGGATTACAGGATTCTATTTACCGGATCGCAGTTCCAGCAAATTATCGCGACGAACGCAACGTTTCGAGAAGGTTGTCAAAGGTTTTCGACTCAGAACGAGATTAATTACCAGCATTCCTGGCAGAGTGCGTATCGGAGAATCCAAGAAATCGAGAGCGCTATTGAGTTCGAAGGCAAAATAATTTACATGTTGTGTAAGTGTCGGTGGTAGTTACCTAGTCACGTTCCACGGCGATTACCCAACGACTGTATGTTCGATCAACGCGCGGAGTCAGTTATATTTTTTTTAATTATTAAAAGCAGATTGATTAGTGCCGCTAAAGTTCACAACGTCGTAACAACGAAATGACCTTAACTGTTAATCTTACGAGCTGTAGATAACTTCTACATTGCTTGGAATTTTGATTGTAATGACATGGTTGTTGTTACTAGTTTGTCTTGAAAAGTAACAAACAATTGTTATACTTAAATTATAGTAGACGATGTAGGGTAAGTCAGGGTGATATGGCAACGCGGCTGATATGACCAACCGCAATATCTTTTAACGCAACACATTAATGGCGCTGCCGTTTGAACTGATTTTAGTGTATGTGCATATAATATGATTGCCTAGAAAAATATAAGATTGTATCTACATGGGTCAGTTGGATATCCGCCCGCAGTTTCCGGGTGATATTGCCAGTAAAACAGTTTTCTTTTTAGTTTGGCATTTGAAACATTTGACGGAGATAATTATTGCCTTTCTGTAGTTCATATAGACAACATAAAATATACTGAGCATGTTCGCTGCGATCCCTCCTTGCTGCTCTACGCCTAATCGACGACCATTATTACTACGCGATATCACCCGATCTCAAGTATTTATTTATCACGACAACGAAAATATCGGAACTTGTGAGTTGGTTCCGAAAAAAATCGTAAGGTTTTTTTAAACACTACATCTCCAATTCCCAGTGTTAAAAAAATCAGGGCAACATCACTCCAAGTTATCCGAAGTACAAATTGTTAATATATGAACAAAAACTTAAGTGCCCGGGGGATTTCATGACCAATTGTTCTTTTCATTAATTTGTTAATGACATTTTGAAATCATTATTATGCAAAATCAATCTTTTTAGCACCTTCCATATACTTCATGTTTTTAAGATTTAATATCCCATCGAGAAGTGTTCGCAATTCTCTCTCAATTCTCTCCAAACTCACGTGAGGCCGAACCGTCCGCAAGTACTACCTTAAGAACCGAGCCGAAGTCTTCGCTGGATCATTTTACCCATCGAACGATAATCTCATACGATTTTTTTTTACCAGCCTCACATACAGTTCTTTCGAAATAATAACAATAATATCAATAATAAACGCTACAGCAGTTTCACAATTTGTTCGTGACAAGCCGAAGAAAAGGTGCTGTGCGATACGGTGGATGCCGGTTTTGAGGCTCTCTGCCTTACGGCGTAATGGTTGCACGGCGTGTCAAAGCCGGAAGGGTGGAAAAGTGGGTGAAGCTGCGTACGGGGGTTGGTTCGGCCCGTATCACTCTCGCTCGACCGTCGGCCCTCCCACACACCCCTCCCTGCTCCTCTACCGAGACTCGCTCTGCCGGGACCATTACACCCTCTGATTTCATTACGGCTGCTTCGCTACCGGCAGGCTGCAATCTCGCTGTGCGTTCCACCCCTCCGATACAGTACCGAGACCACGCTTTCCCCTTTTTTTTCTTCGTCGGTGAACTCTCTCTTCGTTTCACGCTCTGTTCGCCCTTCTTCTCGCGCTCTCTCTTTGCTCACAAAACTTACTTACCACCCTCGCTAACTCACCCTTCTTGTTGCCGGCAATTGTATCATCCAACGTCTGAAATCAGCTGCGCGCTCTCTGGGACGTTGCCCGAGACAACGGACGATAAGACGGGACTCCAGATTCGCGTAAATAATCAAACATCCACTTCGACCGTCGCCATCGACTTCCGTAGGAAAGTCGAAGGAGGGAGAACAAGGGGTGACGGAACTCATTGGCTAATGGGGAACGACCCTTGTTGAGCTCAGGGCAGCGAGTACGCACTCGATTATCAGATTCCATGCGATACTTTTTTGGACAAAAATAAAATGAAATAAAATGAAATAAAATAAAATAAAATAAAATAAAATAAAATAAAATAAAATAAAATAAAATAAAATAAAATAAAATAAAATAAAATAAAATTAAAATAAAATAAAATAAAATAAAATAAAATAAAATAAAATAAAATAAAATAAAATAAAATAAAATAAAATAAAAACCGGCGCACGGCTCCGGTGGTCTCCCAAGACAAGCACAATCGTTCGCGGTCAGTGCTCGGATGGGTGACCGCTTAGCCGTGCGCCAGTTGGCACATCGACCGGTGAGCGGGAGGCGCTTTCTTCTGAAACTTAGGTGTTTCTACACTTTACTCAAGTGCAGAAATACCGGAGGATCAGTATAATGTCGCCAGCTGTCCCGACATGGGTTTTCCGCAGTTTCCCTGTGTCCTCGGCGAATGCGGTACAGTTAAGGGGAAGTAAGTCGGCTGCGGACGCACGCAATTAGAGTAGGTTAGCGAAGTGCGAGTAGGAAAGTGTTAGAATAGGTACACGGTTAGGCTAGGGGGGGAGCTAAGGTAAAAACCCCTAAGGGATATACCTGGAACGGAACATTAATAAAAAAAATAATAAAATAAAATAAAATAAAATAAAATAAAATAAAATAAAATAAAATAAAATAAAATAAAATAAAATAAAATAAAATAAAATAAAATAAAA
>JAPYZC010009248.1:0-10217 GCA_030522665.1 Ichneumoninae sp. A BG-2022a
TTAATTGGTTAACAAATTACCCGGCAACAAAACTTTCTTTTTTATGAAAATGATTCGTTTATTTTTCTGAATACGTATGAATTTTTTCAGATTTTTAAGCAATCGTTGATTTTTTTTATTTTTTTTTATAGAACAAAAATAAATTCAAAATCGCATAAAAACGTGAATATGCCGTCAATACTCGCGAAAATTAGCCTGAACGAAGAGATGTGACAACTTTGGTGTACGAAGTTTCACGCCGTAGACCCCAAGCCGTTAATGAGTTAACGCGTTAGTTATAGCGGTAAAAAAATCACAAATCGATTACACACACAACATTTCTCAAAATTGGTTCTAGAGCATATTTTTGTCGCTCGGCTTTTCATGCCAGTTGTCATTTATTTTACATCCAACACTGTAACCGATACGATAAGAACAGCGTTATTCGTGTTTATATCAGTCTAATAAAAAGATTTTGCTGTTATCAAAAATATCGGAAAAATGCGATTTGGTCGGAAATTGCAGGTTTTACTAAACGATTAAACCTCCCACAAATACCTGACTTTAAGCATTTATCAAAGTTTTGAGATGGGGGAATCCAATAAACTTCGTAGAGGTTAAACGGAAGGACGATATAGTCACTGTGCACAGCAACTGCGTAGTAGCCCTGGTAGAACGAAGGGTCTGTTGGGCTTTGGCTATAACTACTGCTGACCGTGCGGTATTGGCAGGGTTAGTCGGGGTCTCCGAGGGTTAGATACTCTCACTATAGCTCCAATATACGAGGAACCTCGTTCAGATGTAGCTTATTAGGGTCGACGAGCTCGGCTCTATACTGCTCCTCCTGCTACCCACCGCATTACGCCGGAAATGAGATTTTGTATCGTACCAACCGTTAAGCCCCGATATCAGTTCGCCTGTCTATGTCTACAGTTATACCCCGTGCAATAATAAACTCCACGCGGCACGGTTCAACGCTCACTAATTTCAGAACTTAATTCCGTCCACTTAGAACTCTCCACAGCTTACGGTTGTTAAAAATCTTATTATTTTTTATTTTTATTTTTTATTTCTCGCAGAGAAAGTTAATCTGATCTAATATAATAAATCAAAGAAGCAGAGGTGTTCGTGAATTGTAAGGGAGTCGATATTTTTTTTGTTAGAGTCGGAGTGACTTAATATAGTCCAGATTGGTCGGGACATGAACTGGTGGCTGCATGTGAGTATGTATGTGTGTGTGCGATCGATTTGTAATATTTAAACCGCTATAACTCATGAATGGTTTGGAGTAAAATGCGGTGTGAAATTTCGTATGTTAGTAAGGTCGTCACGTCTCTTCGTTCAGTGCAAAATTCATGGAGATTGACGACATATTGGAGATTTTATGCGAAATTGCAATTGTCTTTTTTTTATGTGCACTAGCTCTAAATTGCATGACTTTCGAGGTGTCGTCTTAAAAACAGCATATCGATCAGAGACATTTGGTTTTGAAATTCGCCAAGATTTATACAAAACGTTGAAATTTCATGAGACTTTGATATTTTTATCTTTGGAAAAGAACCAAATAGTCAATTCGAGTAACCTTCGAGATAGTGAGTTCAAATTCCTGTGATTACTGGTTAGATTTACCGTTCAACAATGTTCGGTATTGAATTTGGCAAAAATCGAACGATGAGTTAAAACTTCACGTGGGTTTGAAAAATGTTCAATATTTAAAAAAAGCCCGTTATGACTCTCACGCCAACAGATCTCGAGCGATCGATCTGAAATTTGATGCAAACGCTCCGATGACCGAAATGAACTCTAGGAATGTGTTTCATGAAAATCGATACGGCGTTCCAAATTGCAAAAAAAAATTCATCACGCATTCTTCGCCTTTTCAGGCCCTAAATCTGCATAAGTTCCTCCACGACGAAACCAAAATCGCTAACCGATCTTTCATACACTAAACTATCCACGAGACCGTAAAAGTCAGAAATAACATTTGCATCCCCCACCCCGACTCCTCCTTCGTTCACTGTGCACCAACATCGACTTCAGTCGATGTTGATGCACAGTAGTCGCAATGATAACGCCGTAAGTCATTGTTCGAACGTTTCCATGACTTCGGTCGCCGACCGATTTCTGCGGTC
This sequence comes from Ichneumoninae sp. A BG-2022a, assembly GCA_030522665.1. Classification (NCBI taxonomy): domain Eukaryota; kingdom Metazoa; phylum Arthropoda; class Insecta; order Hymenoptera; family Ichneumonidae; species Ichneumoninae sp. A BG-2022a. The sequence continues at coordinate 2,112 of JAPYZC010009248.1, forward strand.
GTGACGATTTCAATGACTGCGCTCGATGATCCCGATTGTGCCGTGTGCAGCCGACTATCCTCTGCAGATACACGACCGCGAACGACACACGGATTTCGCTCCCAAGTCGTATTGTTCGTTCGGGGTGAGAGTGTTCGTCGCTCATCGCCGTTGCGGAGGGTCTCGTAATCTCTCTTGCCTCTCACTGCGCACAGCCGAATATATATATATGTTTTTCACTCCGCACCGGCGTTAATGACTCAGTCTGCTCATTCTCCATCTCCGCTGCCTTCCTATACAATAAAACTGCCCGCAGTTCTTGGGGAATCGTTGTATGTGAACGCAGTTTATAGCTTCGCTCGCTATATCCGACTATTTTTCTTTTTTTGTTTTCCGCTCGCGGAAAATATCGATTGCTGTTGTGCCTACCACTGTTTTGCTTTCATGTAACTGCGTCCCAACTCCTCACCGCATAACCGTCCTACGACGCAGTCATTGTTAGCCGGGACTAAGAGAATGCAGATTTCTTTTTTTTTTTGGGATGTTCTCCTGCCCAGCGTACTGCGTAACTATTTGATGGGGTTGCCAGGGGTTGCCAGATATTTCATGCTGAAGACAGACATGCCTGGGGTGCGAGTCACGCCGCTCTCGACGCGCACTTGAAATTATTCTTCCCGTCGTTGGGATCATCCTTGGAATTTGGGCATTTTTCACGAGTACTCGCGCGGAATAATCTTATTCTTTGCTCCCTTGGCGGAGAAGCTTTGTTACCATGAAGATGAAAAAAAGTGACTTGGGAGGTTTTAGTGACGGAGTGTTCAAAATTTACGAACATTAGAAAAAATCACATTCAATAAAATATGCTTTTATGAATATCAAATATGACTAAAATCATATTTGGCTGGATTTGAATGCAATGGAGAAGATAACACTATTTGAGTTGAGATGGACTTGAACAATTTCGATGACAAAAGGACCCGCGTAGAGTGACGTTCGGTCTTGGTGTTTTTTTTAGCGATTTAAAAACTTACGAAATTTGTTTGTAAATAAAAAATCTGTGAGAATCGAAAAATCTCTAAAATAATATTTGGGTGGTTTTGCATGCAATGGAGAAGATAACGCCATTTAAGTTGAGATGGACTTGAACAATTTCGATGACAAAAGCACCCGCGTAGAGTGACGTTCGGTCTTGGTGTTTTTTTTAGCGATTTAAAAACTTATGACATTTTTTTTTATATTACAAAATCTGTGTCGTTCGAAAGAAAACAAACGATATGTTTGCTTCCTCCACGAGGAAGCAAAATTCATTTGCACGCTCTGATCCGTGCAAACGCGCGCCTTTATTTCTCATTCTCAAAACTCAGTTTTATCGTCGCCGATTCTTTAATCTTCACATTTTTTATTTTAATTTAATTCACGCGAGAGAATCGCGACGTATCTTGAGTTACTTTCACATGTTGCCCGAGGGTCGAGACTGGCTTGGCAAGTGGCCGAACGAGATTCGACTCCGCTTCGCCTTTTTTTCAATATAATGTAGAGGAGCGCGCGGCCGCCGCTCGTGAGATTCGATCGCCGGCTTTATCGATGCTTCAGCCTCGCCATCCGTCGATCTTCGCTCCCCCCGTCCATCCATCCTCCAGAACGATCCGTCGCACTCGGGGACACTCCATCGTGTTTCGGCTGCCGAGACTCCCGTGGAATTTTTGCTACTCGAGGATCCAAGAACGCTGAAGGAAACCGGATATCTTGTTTGCCGACGATCCGGAGCCCCAAGTCACTCGGAATACATATTTATTTCCTCCACACCAGACACCCCCCCTCCCCCTCCCCACCCCAACTCAACACACACATGCGAGCAGACATACAAGTCATAGGTTACAAAATACGATGAAATTTCATTAAAATAAAGTATAAAACCCCGAGAGGAATAAAGTACACGGCTCATAGTTTCGTATCTCCGCACGAAATCTATGTTTTACAGTATTTTCTCTCCTCGTTCGCACCCCTTATCAGCGGGACCCAACGTTCCCGTTCGCATTTTTTTTTTTTTTTTTTTTTTTTTTTTTTTCTATTTTCTCTCGGTTTCTCGCTCGCGAACACCCTGGCTGGTCTGGCTCGGGTGGCTTCGTAAAAGCCGGAGCGCACGGCACATCGTGGGAGTGTGTAGCGCTAACCATATAGCCAGGAGCGTGTACGACTCGCACCCCCCATAGCAATGCGGCGCTCGGTAACGTGGCGTCGAGGGCGCGGGCGAGAGTTCGTGCGGAGGGTAGCTTTGCAGGAAAGGTCTGGCCCTGCCCGCTGCTGCTGCTGTTGCAGCTCCCGTAAACGCGGTGTCTGTGCCGCAGGGAATACAGAGTATGTATTCTGCGCGGCTCGCAAACCCACCGATAGTTCCAGAAGCGCCGGCAGGATAATGCGCGACTGTAAAGCATCCACCTCGCACACGCCGCTCCACGTAATTGCGATAGATACAGAATGATGCGGTACGCGGCGTCACGTATCGTGGATCCTAATGCGAAGGCCACACGTGACAACTCGCATAGCCGGAGCGATCAAACCTCAATCAGCCGTAGGTCATAGAGGACCCACGTCAAATTACGATGATCGGACGTAATTTGGATTGTGATAATGTGATGCGGAAAGCAAAAATTCTATTTAGAAAAATTTATCGGTATGAAAATTTGAACGAGCGGGATTTGTTTTATTAGAAATAAAAGAAAGCTCGCTTTCTTTTATTCGTCGCTCCACGTAATTGCGATAGATACAGAATGTGGATCCTAATGCGAAGGGCACACGTGACAACTCGCATAGCCCGAGCGATCAAACCTCAATCAACCGTAGGTCATAGAGGACCCACGTCAAATTATGATGATCGGACGTAATTTGGATTGTGATGATGTGATGCGGAAATCAAAAATTCAATTTAGAAAAATTTATCGGTATGAAAATTTCGACGGGCGAGCTTTCTTTTAGTTGTGAGAGATACAGCGTAATGTGGAATACCGCATACTCGTTGGGTATGCGGTAAAACTAAAAGGTTTGGACAATTGACGAGCATTTTTGTTCCCCGAAGACCATCATTTTTTTAATACTTGTTAATTAGTGGTTAATTGTACTTGTTAATTAGTGGTTGTTAATTATATGGTTTTTTTTATATCGTGAATATTTTTCGTTCGTCGATGTAACATAGAAACAAACTTGAAGATATGAAATATAGATTGTTTAATTGACATTCTTCATTAGTTATGCTGGCAGCGTGAACGTACCCTTAAGTTTTATAAATGGTCAACGCCATATATAATCATTTCTTTCGACCTTGCGCAGATCTTCATATCGGATATTGAGTTGGGAATTAAAGTAAGATAGATTTATGGTGAGCGGAAAGTACCATTTTCTTTTTTGTGCGAATGAAAAATTATCCGTTTATGATAAACTTTGCTTTATCAGAACGAATTCTAATTTTTACTCCTAAAACCATGATCAAAATGTATGATATTTTAGGCCACCAGATGTATTTATTACTGTAAACATCAATATTTATGTGTATTACGGCTGAAATTATAAAGGTTCAATATTTCTGGCCGTCCGGTTAGAAAACGCCCACTTTGTTGTTTTACGTTTTCTATAAAATGCCAATTGAGTTCGACGCACTACGGCGGAAGGAATCGTTTACCGAAACGAAGGTTAATTCTAACCAGTAACCGAAAAACCCGAATTCACGAAAAACAACAACGGTCAAAGCTGGCCCTTTTCGTACGCACGCATACCATTAACTGTCCATATGCCTTTTGTCGGTTCGTTGCACCCATTAATTCCATGCATCACAGAGTTTCTGCCGACGGTGATTCCTCTAAAGACCGCAAGAACAGTCTCATACAATGCGGCGTTTTTTTGCTAATAAATATTAAAAATTGGCCGAATTTGTCGCATTATTAACGAAGACCCTCGTACAAATTTTACACACTCCTAAATTGAACTACCTAAATAATTTCCAATAAATATAAATATTGTCCGAATTTCCCACACAACTGACGAAGACCCTCGTAAAAATGTTATGCACCCCTAAATTGAACTCCCCAAATAATTTCCAATAAATATAAAAATTGCCCGAATTTGCGGCATAACTGACGAAGACCCTCGTACAAATTTTACGCACCACTAAATTATTACGCCCGAACAATTCCCAAGCGTACTCTCGTGCAATGCGGCATTTTTATTATAAATAAATATTAAAAAACCCCAAATTTACCGCACATCCGGCGAAAATCCTCTTACAAACTTCCATTCACGCTCCTCAATTGGACCGCCCGAATAATTCCCAAACCGCACAGACTGCATTGAAACGATGTAAATTCGATGCTTTGTTCGATCCCAATCCCGAACACCGAGATACATTCCCAATTAATTGTATGTAAACGCAGTAAAAAAACCCCGCACCACACGACCATAGTCCAGCCTCGGCACTAATGGTTCTCGACCCGCAGTTCTGTAATCCGCTCATAAATAAAATAAACAATATAATCCAAAGAAGGCTCATCCTCGCCAATTGCAGAGGGGTGTCGAAATCCCGCACCGTAACATCCTCTCCCTGCACCGCTGTTGAAGCAACATATTTATGCGGACTTACGTATACAGGGGAAAACAGAGTGGAGAAAAGAAGGGAGTCTCGTGCGCACCTGCACGCACTTGTACGTGCAAGTAGGGGCAGAATGATCCCAGAGTCTAACCGGCAGCGGGCGGGAGAGAAAGGGGGATGATACATATAGACATTATGTAGATGTGGACCTATACGTGTGGTCCCGCGTCGGAGCAACCCCTGTACGAGCGATGCTCGCAGCCTCGCGCACTTCCCTGTATCTCCGCCTTTCCCTCCTCTTTCCACTTTTGCCGTCCTCTCCCTTCGAGCTATCTCCCTTCGAGCGGTCGATAACGTGTCGGTCGTCCTTCCAGTTTCTCCACTTTCTCCGTCTCGCTCCTCCTCCGCTATTGCTATTTCCCCGGTGTCCTCTTCGGCTGTGTACACGCGCGAAGGCCCTTCCCGAAGACCAACCACCCCGCCACCAACACCGCTCCGGGTTCGCACCGACGACTGTGCATCAACCCCTCGCCCAGCGACCCCCCTGTAGATCCTTTCCGTCTCTCTTTCGCTGCGGATCCGGAGGAGCCTCCGGGTGGCTCGGTGTGCGGCTACGCACGTCTCGGTGTACGTTCCTGGGTTCGTGTGAGCCAGGCACTACGATCTTCTCCTCTCGAGACACGAAAACTCCGACCGCGTCTTCCACCACCCGCACGGATAATACCAACATTTTCGTGAGCTCGACGCGATCCCTTGGCCGAGGGGAGGAGGCGGAGAGGGTGTCTTGCATCGGATCAAGTTTGTATACGCCCGCGGGGACCGACTGCCTGGGCTCCGGGAACATATCGATAGGATAGTCGGGTAGCGGAGTTTCTTCGGTCTAGCGAAATGTTACTCTGGGGTATCGATACTGGGTATGGGTATGCTTCGTGGACCTTTTAGTTTCATTGCAGTCGAATGTGACGGCGGTGACGGGAATTTTGAGACGCTTGCACGTGGAATTGTCGATTGCGATTTGGGGGCTCTTGGAATGATAAAATGGCTTGTCTGAGAACGCGATAGGTTTGGAATCGCTTACTGCATTCATAAGTGAACCTGAGGCGTAATTTTTGTATTGAAAAAAATGTTTGAGGGCTTTTTAGTTTCATCGCATTTGGATGGTCGGCGGTGACGGGAATTTTGAGACGCTTGCACGTGCAATTGTCGTTGGCGATTTAGGGTCTCTTGGAAGATAAAATGTCTTGTCTGAAAACGCGATAGGTTTGGAATTGCTTGGTGCATTCATAAGTGATCCTGAGGCGTAATTTTTGTATTAAAAAGAACGCATTTTAAATTAAAATGTTTCCATTTAATTTGAGGTCTTTTAACATATGTGTCATAAAAGGTGTATGTCTGAACTGTCTGCCGATAGGCTAATTTGATAACAGCCGTCATCTCGAATGGCTTCTTTTTGCAGTCCTTTTGATCGACTTCGTTGCTTTCTGTCTGTCGTCCATTTCTTCCGCCGTTTCTCAGAAAGCCATTATTGCTCGAGGAATCGAAGAATTAGAGACGAGCAATGAGCCGTGTTGAGAGAGCAATGGAACTCGCTGTACCATTGCCATTGACAGAGCAATGGTACTCACTGTACCATTATTGCCATTGAGAGAGCGATGGTACTCGCTGGTTGCTCGATGCAATCTTAGTAGAAGAGACCAAAAAGGTCGAGATCTTGAAGTTTTTTTCGCCCCTTTTTCTTTACTTCAATCGTTCTTTTTGCCTCGCTGTACTTTACAGCTCCGACGAGCCGAAGCCCCTTGACTCGATCAACCAAAGAATCTCTTCGTTCACCCTTTTTTTATTTACTTCCAGCCTCAAATTCTTATTTTTATCTGCACTTTCTTTTCTCCTCGCAGCTCTGCTCGCTTCAGTAGACTACGTGGTTGGGGCAACAGACACAATAAAATCAGACGAGACGAAATATATCTGCTGGTGCTCTCCACGGATTTCTTTTTTCAAACTCGAAAGTACAGTGGTTTTCTAAAGGGTTTGAGTCACCTAAGAAAAATCAAAAGTTTGCAACGAATCTCCGACTGAAAAGTTGTCGGTGCATCCTTTCGCACTGTTTCACATAAAAAACCCACATTATCAAACCGGAAGTGACATTTTCCCGCGTCGCTTCCGGTTTAAAGCAGAGATTTTAGAATCGGCAAGTGAAGGCACAAGAAAAATTCTCAAATTTTTTATTAAACTTCCTGACACTTCCTGATTAAAAGTGAGATTTTCGAACCGGAAGATACGTTACAGAGAAACTTTTTAATTTTCGTCTCTTCCTGTTTGAAAGTCTCAGTTTTCCACCAGAAACGCCGTCATGACGAGATTATTAAAACGCCAGTCGAAAGGTTTGTTCAATTCCAAACAGCGCCCTGAAGCGTCATAAGGTAAATAATTATAACACCACTCTCTAAAGAATATTTTTTAAAATCTGGCTTGTGAAGTATTTCTATGCTTACAGTTACGTTGAAATGCCCGTGTACATCGTCATATTTTCTAACCGCGGTAGTCGCAGTCAACATAAAAAATAATAATAATAATTACACGTTGACGGCGTGTAAAGGAATTTTTAAACACAGGAGGATATTTATTAGCCCAGTGGGGTTGGTCGTAATGTTCCTTGAAATAGAGGCATCGAGTAATTTAGGTCGCGCCAGATGCTTTTTCTTTGCTTTTTTCCTCTCTCTATTTTTCCTTCATTCTGCACTACCTCTCTCAAGCTCTGGCAAATCTTTGCGGTTCCAGAAGCCTTTCGCCTCGAGTGTTTCGTTTCGAGTTTCTTCCCTCCGGATTTTTTTCTTTTTTTTTTCGACTTCTCTCTTCCTACCTGGCGAAACGCGCCGCGAAATCTTTCAGTCGCTACTCGCGATAGCGCAACGGAGAAAGAAAAGGTTCCGCTTAAACGTCGCTTCCACGCTAGATGTTTCTTTTTCATCTTCGCTGACTCGCCCGTTCGCTCAGTCCCATTATTTTTCTTTCCTTCGCTATTCCGCGGTCTTTCTCCGTCTCCCTTTGGATCGCTATGAATTAAAGCCATTCGTCGAAAATGTGGGTCGCCTCATTCACGGCAAATGGAGATGCGCTCCGCTCCGCTCGTTCCCTCTCCGAGCTAATGTGTTCTGCACTTCGCCAGTTTCATCCGCGTCAAAGATACACGCATCGCGTGTGTGCGACAGCGAATTTACCCGTATGCAAAATGCTTGGCAAGCTTTGGGTGAATGACACGCGGATATTTTTAACACGATGGATAAATATGGATTCTTCGGGCAAATTTTATTCTGCCGCGATTATTATTATTATATTATTGAAGATGCAAATTAATGCAAATTAAGGCACCTGCGAGTTTTATTGGTGTCTTTATAGTCAAAACGCTATTTTTAGGTATGTCGATCGACTAAACTCTCGGTCGTGCAGTGATTAAGGAGGGAGTCTCGCTGCCCGCTGACTTCGCATAAGTTCGACAACAATAAGAGAAAATTGCAAGTACTTCTTGATGGTGTAAAAATCTGAAAAAA
>JAPYZC010009256.1:0-10240 GCA_030522665.1 Ichneumoninae sp. A BG-2022a
TTTTTAATTTGCAAATGTCACGCGCATGTTTCAGTCAAGTGTCCGCGATTCAAGCTGCGGGAAATGCATGGGAGGATCGTCGGTTCGAAAAATTTTACTATCAATGTCGACTCGGCGTAAACATTTTTTTTTTTTTTCGTGGATGATAAATACCATGCGGAAACTGTTTCCTGGGCTCTCGCCTGTGTGTGCGCGCCATGTGTGTGTGTGTTCCGTGGAACGCGAACCACAGAATACGAGGCGAAACAGTGAGCTGAGCAAGCAATAGCTGTGGCACCAAATGGTGCTGCTACCGCGCGCGGGCTTGTCGCATTGCTTTTGTCTCGGGAGATGCAAGCATCATTAGCGTCTCGCAACCGAGGGAGAGTGAGCGTAATGAGCGCACTAATCACCAACAGACTGTGCTCTCGCACTACTATAACCCAACCTGGAGCGGTCGGGAGACGAGCAAAAAGACAACAACAAAACCAAAGAAAAAAAAAACAAAGCGGAGCAAAAAAGCGCCATCGAAACAAGCTGCATCAGCAACAGCTGCCGCTGCTGAATCCGCTGGAAACTACGAATGTACCGATATGTACGAAATTCAGCGCGACGCGCCACTGTCATAAATTTTAATGAAACTACACGCTGGTTTTGTTGTTGTTGTTGTTCGCTTAACGCCCGTGTCCCTCCAGCTATTTCCCCGTCGTTAAGGTCGCTGTGATTTATCAAATCAGGAAAGCAGCTGGTCGACTGGTCGTGCACGGAGGAACGGGGCAAAATGAAATTTTGCTCTTCATTTCAAAACGGATATTCTGGTTGCTTTTTTTGCTACTCAAGATTTTATCGGGAAAATGCATCTCGTGGTTTTATTAACAACACGAGTTTACTCAATTTTTTGTAGGTCTGTAGGCTTTTTGAGGTCAGTCATGTTCGGGAAGGTTTTAGCCAAGATGGTTACGGATAAATAAGGTCTTTGAATAGAAAAAAAGAAAACACGGAAAAATACCTGGCTGCATAATTTATCTACCAGTAACCTCCTGAAAACTTTTTTTTATATCAGAGAAATCTTTTTTTCTGCCACTAAAGATTTCATCATGAAAATGCATCTCTCGTAGTTTTGTTATCAACCCGAGTTTACTCAATCTTCGATAAGAAACCGATAGCTCGTTTTGCGGTCACTCATGCTCGGGGAGGTTTTAGCCAAGATGTTTTCGGATAAATAAGGTCTTTGAATAGAAAAAAAACGAGGAAAAATGCCAGGCTGCATAATTTATCTATCCGCAACCTCCTGAAAACTTGATTTTTATTTCAGGGATTTTTTTTTCTGCCACTGAAGATTTCATCAGGAAAACGCATCTGTCGTAGTTTTGTTATCAGCCCGAGTTTACTCAATCTTCGATAAGAGACCGATAGCTCGTTTTACGGTCAGTCTTGCTCGACGAGGACGTAGCCAAGATGTCGCATAAAGATGTGTTTGCATTAAAAAAAAGACGAGACGAAACAAAAATCCCAGGCCGTATAATTTATCTACCCGCAACCGCCCGAAAACTACTCCCTTTGAAAAACTGATGACACGGATGGGAAACAAACAAACAAAAAAAAATGTAAAGTTTCGCTCGTATTCCAGCCCGCAAGCACGGGGGCGCCGGGCCATGTTTGTCCGACAAATATTTGCCGTTCGAACGCATCGGGGTGGCGCACGGACACACGCGAGCGCGCCGCTGTAGGTGTTGAACTTTTGCGTGCCAGTGTGCACGGCGGATCGTGGACACTCCGGAGGACCGTGGCGCCGCCAAAACTTACCACCCTCGATCTAGCGACTCCGGGCTTACCGAGCTTTTTCCATCCCCCGTGTCGCCGGCTTCGTGTTTTCCCGAATCCGCCCCCCCTTTGCGCCCCCGATTGATCAAACGCTGTCCCGGTCATTTCGCATTCATATTTTTCCGCTCGACGTTTCCGTTCCCTCGGTTTCTTTCCCTCGCACGCTTCATCCCCTTTGCGCCATTCTTCACGCTTGCCTCTATTACCTAAAGAGTTTACGATCGCTGACTCGCCACTCTCCGGACGCTATTGCAGCCGCTACTGTCGGTTTCCCAGCACCGCCAATCTACTGACCGACCAGAAGGCACTCGGTCGTCAGAATTCACCCTCGGATCGTCCGAAAATCACCCCTCCGAATATCCAAAAATCAACCCTCGGACTATCCAAAAATCATCCCTCTCGCCGTTCCCATTGCCGTCTTCGGTCTCGTCAGGATCGAAGATTGGAGAACAATATTCTACAGGCGAACAATTTTTTGTTCTTCCTAAAGCAGTGCATTGACAGAGATTCGCCAAAGCTGAATTTTGATGTCATGCAGGTATCTCCGCAGTCATTGGTTCTCTCGTCTTCACATTGCTGTCTTCGGTCACTATCGAGGATCGGAGATTACAGAACGGATTTTTACAAGTGAACAATTTTTTTTTCTGAAGCAGTGCATCGATAGAGATTTTCCAATGCTGAATTTTGATGTCATGCGATCGACTATCGACGAATAAAATTCTACAAGTGAACAATTTTTTGTTCTTCCTAAAGCAGTCCCTAAAGTAGTTCCTAAAGCAGTTCTTCTTTCATCGTCACACATGTGACAAAGCTGAATTTTGATGTCATATTATCGAGGATTGAAGAATAAAATTCTACAAGTGAACAATTTTTTGTTCTTCCTAAAGCAGTTCCTAAAACAATTCACAAAACAGTTCCTAAAGCAGTTCCTAAAGCAGTCCCTAAAGCAGTCCCTAAAACAGTTCCCAAAGCATTTCCCAAAGCAGTTCTTCCTTCATTGTCAGCGATGTGCCAAAGCTGAATTTTGATGTCATGTGATCGAGGATTGAAGAATAAAATTCTACAAGTGAACAATTTTTTGTTCTTCCTAAAGCAGTTCCTAAAGCAATTCACAAAACAGTTCCTAAAGCAGTTCCCAAAGCAGTTCCTAAAGCAGTGCCCAAAGCAGTTCTTAAAGCAGTTCCTAAAGCATTTCCCAAAGCAGGTCTTCTTTCATCGTCACAGATGTGACAAAGCTGAATTTTGATGTCATGTTATCGAGGACTGAAGAATAAAATTCTACAAGTGAACAATTTTTTTAAACCTGACTTTCGATGTCATGGAGATATCGTCACGGTTATTGGTTATCTCGCCTTTCCCATTGCCGTCTTCGGTCTCTCCGGCTCGGCCACGCGTCCCCGTCAACGTCGACCGGGATTGTTCTCCGCCCGTGAGGACAACGTCAACCGCGTAGCGAAATCGCGAAGAACACCGACCGACGAATAAGAACCTGCATTTAACAGCCCGCCATCAAACATTAACTGCCCAACTACTCGACCCTCCCCGTTCCGGCTCTCGACACTTTCAACAGCCCGGGAAAGACGACCGATGCCGCGGGGCCGGCGAGGGTGGGTTTAACTTTGATTGCACCTAACGGGGCTCTTCAGGATAAAGCACATCCAGCGCATCATCCCCGCAGATAGTAGCGAAGAGTGGGGCAAAACGGTACACGGGGCAAAACCCCACCGACAAATCCGGCAAAAATGGGACAAAAGTATTTCCAACCATTTTAGAACGTTACATTGGGCTCCATCGATGCAGGGTAAAAAAATAATTTCGTAAAATCATGATGCGAAGTTTCCCAAAAATTATTCTGTTAAATAAGGTAAGCGGCCCAGTTTCTGGGAACTGGGCTGCTTACCTCATTTAACAAAATAATTTTTTAACAGAATGACTGAGCGACCCACTTTAGCCGTCTTCAATTGTTAAACGCAACATTTTATCAAAAAATGTACGTATCGATGAAGAACAAAATCCGCTCTTCAACATGCCGTCAATTTCTTTTGTATTAAACAAAAACCGTGTTTGTTATTAGTATAAATTGCATTCCCTGGCGGTAACTGGGACAGCGGCGAAAACCGCTCCATTTAGGGTAGAGCGGGGCAAAACGGGGCATGGGGCAAAATGTAATTTTCCAATAATTTTTGGATGCCCGCATTCGCCCCATCGATGCATCAGGCTTTTCTGCCCCGTTTTGCCACCTTGTCCGATCCAAAAATGATTGGAAAATTTAGTTTTGCCCAAAAACCCCGTTTTCCAGGTACAAATATACAAATCTGTTTATTTGTCCGAAATTAACAAATCCAAAATTGTACAAAATTGACGTTTCTGGACAATGAGTTACTGTAAAAAGTCCAACATTTTTTTCCCGTCTGCAATCCCACATCGTCCGTCCCATTTTGCCCCGCTCTCCCCCGACGCATTGCTGGCTGTACGTATCAACCCCCGCGAAGGTTGGAGATGCATTTCGCCGTGAAGTCTCGGTCCAGGGGTGAGCGAGAGACGGAACGGAAGATGAGAATGGCGCCAACGAAGGAGAAGGCTCCTCGATGCTGGCGCATAGACTCGAGCGGAAATATGAAGAGAGCGACAGGGTGGCCGCGGGTGGGGGAGGGGGATGACGAAGCGGGACGGGAAGAATGGGGATGAGGGGAGGAGATGCTGGGACGGAGCATAGGTCGCTAAAGAGGGTCGTCTTCGCGGAGTGAGGCGAATCTCGCCGAGAGTGTAGCGGAAGAGAGGATTGCAGGGGGCCGAGCGGGGGGGGGGGGGAATATCGAAGTGTGGAAGCGCGTGCCCCCGCCCCAACGTCCCTTCCGTTCGGCTTATATATATATAACTTCTTATAATTACTCGAGGAGCAGCAGTCGTGAAGGGCGCTCTTTAACTGCTGTTTAATTTCATTCGGCAATTAACCCTCCGCTACGGCTGCTTTATCGGCTTTCGAAATTCTCCTCGGCGACCGGAGCATAAAGTCTCTTCATCTTTACTCGGCAAGAAATACATATATATATATATATATATATCTATATATATATATATATATATAAATAAATATATATATATGTATATTAAATATGTATATGTATATGTATATAATGCGAGGAGAGATGAGAGTCGAGTATGGTTTCGAACATCCCCAGTTTATCGTTGTTGTCTATAGCATAATCATCGGGTTTTCATCCTCGGTAGGAGCGAGGAGTAATTGCTACGAGTGTACAGCCGAAGAAAGGGAACAAAGCGTTACGGCATTTACCTGGCGACATGAAAGGCCGCCGAGACAGTCGCCCTCCCCCCCGCGCCTTCAACGTCCCTTTTTACCTTCGGCGCATTAAATTTTCTCGCTCGAACAAATAATTGTACTCCAAGATATTCCTCCGAAAGCTCCGTACTTAAAGTTCAATTTTTTTTTTTTATGTATATATATTTTATTTTATATTACTTCTGCCTCTGCCTTCGCGCTTGTTTGGTTAAAGAGTTCGGAAAACCTCCCGTGAAAGGGGGGGGGGGGCGCTTTATATATTTGCAGGAAATGTCGTTTCGCGAAATACCCCGCTGGGCGGTTTAGGAAGCGCCGCAGATGAGATTAAAATCCAATAGTCTGGCTTTTGGCCCAGCTCGTCGCAGGGGGGGTGAGGAGATTACCGAGGGGGGGGGGGTGAAAAAATAGCGTTCCCCATCGCCTTCGGCGAGAGGGGAACGGCCCTTCGGGTCGCGATCGGAAGACGAAATTTTGATTTTCTTCGTTCGCCGACTCGCCCAGACACTCTCATCGGCTCTTATTCGATTTCGTGGATAAACCTATCAGAGGCCCCATCGGTGCCCCTGCGAGATTCCCATCGAACGTCATCAGAAACCCTTCGCCCGAGCGCGTCAATCGTTCACGCGTTTCCGGTTACTCCGGCGAGGGCGGAGGAGCCGAGCGGGGCCTGTGTGCGGACCTCGCCCCTTCCGCAACAAAACACGATTCGATGTTCGAAGTCGTATAACTGATTGCGACTCAATTTCCATTGAAATTTTATCGTTTCAATGGAACGGCATCCGCACGCGCAACGGTGACTTCCCACCGCCGAGTGACGAGACTGTTCTGCATAGGGGAGACCGGGGCAATTTGGCACAGCGGGGCGAAACGGGACAGCGACGGCAAAACTCAATTTTCAAAACCGCCTTACCCCACACGCAGAAAAAAATTTATTTGATTTAAATGGATATTTATTCAAATTAAGTAAATAGTTACTTAAATGAAATAAATCTTTATTTAAATGAAATAAATGTTTTGCTTAAGCCAAATAAACGATGGCCGTCAAATATATTTTTTTTCTGGGTGCACGTACACAGTAAAAAGTAATTTCGTAAAATCGGAATTCGAAACTACGTTAAAATAATTTTGTTAAACAAGTGGCAAACTCGTTTGTCACTTATTTCAATATACGAACCTGTCCTTGTGTTCCCCGTGTCATTGAACATTTTAGTTTGCACTTTTGTTTGTAAAACTAGAAAATTGACAGATAAAAAATTGTGAACTTTGGCGGACAATAGGTTGTTAAAAAGAAGTACAAACTTTTTTTACTGTCTACCACCATCGCCGCCATCCAAAAGTCATTGGAGTATTGCGTTTGGTCTCGTTATTCCGTTTTGCCCCGGTGTGCCATTTTGCCCCACTCATTCGGATTTTCAAACCCGCTTTACCCCACGTACCACCATCACTGTATCGTCACCATCCGAAGGTTACTGAAGAATTGCGTTTGGTCTCGTTATCCCGTTTTGCCCCGGTGTGCCATTTTGCCCCGCTCTCACCTCCACAGTAACGGCGGGCGTTTCGCGTTTTGCCGCGAGAGAGGTATTCGTGGGGGTTGTAAAAAAAAAAGGCCGATCGTCCTGCGTTCGCCGATTATATGGATTTTTTTTCTCGCCACCACTGTTTATCCAGGACTTCATGGTCCCGTGATTTTTCCGCAGCGTCGCTTTGTCGCGCCACATCCGGCCGCTTCCGGCGGACCGACTCTCGGCCGACCGGAAGCAAGATGGCCGCTGGACGCTTCAACCGCGTCGAGGTCTCCGTCCTGCTCGCGCAGCGATGAAATATTAGCGGCCGGCCCAGGGCCCAGAACTCCCTCGCTCTCTTCCTCCCGGTCCTCCCGTCCTCGCGTGTGCACTCGGCGGAGGGGGGGGGGGGAATGCGTGGACCAGGGATATTCCCCACCCAGTGCGAGTTTGTTCGGGTCGGAGATGAATACACGATTCTCCCGCGGTGTGAGACCGGGGAGGGGGGGGGGAAAGCCCACGAGAAATTTCTGTAAAATCTTCTCGGCATTGCCAAGCCGGGGCTCTCTCGGAAAACCGGAAGTCCCCCTGGACCAGCGACTCGGAGGAGTCTCCCTCCGTCACTGTCTCGGCGAGAAGTTCGAGAAATAAATAAAATCGCATGAAGGGATTCGTACCAAAGTTCAACCGGCGACCGCCGGCGAGGCCGGGAGTGTCGACCGGAAGTTGCGTCGCAGCATCGTTGGTCGGGCGGTTTGACGAACGGAGGAAAAACGTGGCAGTGACAATCGCAGGAGAGGTCGGGAAAACGGCCATTGTGGAAAAGAGCGGATGTAGTCGTTGACGGTTAATGGAGATGGAGAGAGAGAAATATTTATTAAGCGCACTGGGACACAATAATACGGGATACCAGTCACGAAATCTACATTGGAGTTAGCCAAAAATTGCACATGAACGTAAGGACAAGTTCAATAAAATGAATAAACTAAGTTAAATTTAATTAAATTCAATTAACATACATTACATCAAAGCGTAAATGGAGACCTTAATAATACTAAATTGTAAGGATTAGATATAATCAATAGTCATCGCCAACTTCTAATCTTCTGGGAAACCGGAAGTCCACCAGGACTTCCCTGGAAGTCCCACCGTCTCAGCGAGAAATTCAAGAAATAAATAAAATCGCATGAACGGATTCGTACGAAAGTTCACCCGGGACTGCCGGTGAGGCTTTGAGTGTCGACCGGAAGTTGCGTCGCAGCATCGTTCAGTCGATTTGAAGAACGGAGGAAAAAATCATCACGGAGAGGTCGGTAAAGCGGCCTTTGCGGAAAACACCGAACGTCGTCATTGACGGTTAACGCTTTCACTGTCAGGGGTCCCTATAGGGGCAAAAGCGTATAGAGAAATAAGTTTCTCTGGGAATGGAGGGGGTAATACAGGCATCTCGAATCTGTAATCTCTCTTGAAACCGCAAGTCCGCTTGGACTAGCAGCTCGGCGAGAAATTCGACAAATAAATAAAAACTCATGAAGCGATTCGTACCAATGTTCACCCGGGACTAGCGGTAACGCCGCGAATGGTGACCGGAAGTTGCACCGCAACATCCCTGCACAGTCGGTTTGACGAACGGAGGAAAAACGTACCGGTGACAAAAGTTAGAGAGGTCGCTAAAACGTGAGATCTATGTATTTATTATACATATACATATATATATAATATATAATATATATATTATATATATGTTCGGTACAAATAGAACGAGTAGCCAATGGATCGACGGTGGTAGATTCCCTAACGGGGTCAGTCCGTTCGTTCGTACATCGATCGAGACAGGGTTGGCAGGGGAGGGAAAGGTCGAGGATCACGTGGAACTCCCGAAATGGGGATGGATAGATACAAACAGGGTGGCAGGGGGGGTGGAAAAGCGGTGGAACATCAGCCCCGGATGGGCCACAGATTTGCTGCACGTGCCCTGTATCCCCGGTGCTCGGCGATGCTATAATGGGGATAGCGGCGGAGTGGCAGAAACGGCAACCGGCCCCTATACCGATTCGAGCATCGGGGCTCTGCCTCCGCGGGAGCTAATAATTCCCCGTCGCTTTGCCGAGAAATGTAGGCCGCTCGTTACGTAATCGGGCAGGTACCCGAATAAACTATTTAATCTCGCTCGTTTTAATGAAATATTTATGAAATGACGATGGCGCGGCCGGGAGTCAAAAAGAGCGGAGAATCCGATAGCCAAATTATAGTATGAAAATTTAATCCGATTTGCCCGAATGTTCGGGCACAGGTTCGATTTTCTTTTTTTTTTTTTCGACTCTGAAAGCATTAACGGTGCCTGGAAAATAAATTCCGGCAACGAGAAATTGCGATAATGGGGGTTGATATATTTTTAATAAACACGATTTCGGGAGCTTCGCGGACTGGAGCTGGTTAAGCTCATCCGCGGGCTTCGGAATATCGGCTCTCTCCTCGCTCTCTCTCGCTGGTAGTTTATCTGATTAGGATTGATGGGGAACGCATGTCGGACAAGCTCGGCCCGGAGCTTTTCCGGGCTGCAACAATGAAAATCGTTTTGGATTCTCGTCGTAATGAGATGGACGGTGAAGTCGAATGGATATAAGCAGGGTTAGCCGATGGTAGGCGGGCCCGCATGGAATTGTTGGAACGGATGAATTTATGTATTCGGCAATGGAAAATCGGGCGAATACCGTCGGTTCGGTTGGCTCGGAGCGTGCTCGGGCTCTTTTGCGTCGATAAATAATTCGGCCTGCGAGTTCGAACCGCGATTTCGGAGGCCCTCGCACTGCGCCGAGCAACGGCGCACACTTCTGCGCCCGAGCGTTGGAACACATCCCGGCAAACCTCACCGACCTAACCCTTATCAAACTCCGGTGTCCATTATTCACGGATTCCCGAATCTGTGTATGGAGACCACGACTGGGGAAAACGGGCGCGCACAATGTTCCGACCCGAGGGTGCGTTCCGAGAGCCTATCTGCGCTTCCGTTTCGCGGCCCCTTAAACTGGTACGGGAACCATTCGCGCGAACCATCGGTAACCATCGAGGTCTGGCCGCTCGTCTACCGTGCTGTTGCTAGGCGAACTATTCTGGGCGGAAAAAGGTTGCTGCATCGAGTGAGGTAAGAGAAAGCTCCAGTCGACTTATTCGGTTAGGTCGATGGAACGATTGGTTACCAATCGATTGATCTATTGACCATGCCCTGAATATATTCATAGTCTGTGAATGTTATTCAAAGACCATCCATCGGCACCATCGGTACCATCGAGGTCTGGCAGCTCGTCTACCGTGCTGTTGCTAGGCGAATTATTCTGGGTGGTAAAAAGGTTGCTGTGTCGGGAGAGATGAGAGAAAGCTCCGGTCGACTTATTTGGTTAGGTCGATGGAACGATTGGTTACCAATCGATTGATCTATTGACCATGCCCTGAATATAGCACCATCGAAGTCTGGGCGCTCGTCTACCGAGCTGTTGCTAGGCGAACTATTCTGGGTGGTAAAAAGGTTGCTGTATCGGGAGAGATGAGAGAAAGCTCCGGTCGACTTATTTGGTTAGGTCGATGGAACGATTGGTTACCAATCGATTGATCTATTGACCATGCCCTGAATATA
>JAPYZC010009274.1:0-10360 GCA_030522665.1 Ichneumoninae sp. A BG-2022a
ATCTGAAAAAAATCATGTATACTAAAGGTACTGAGAAGATTCATTTTACATAATAATAATTGCAAAATGTTATTAACAAATTCATCAAAAAATTAATTGATTAACAAATTACCAGGCAACAAAACTTTGTTTTATGAAATTGATTCGTTTATTTTTCTCAATACGTATGAATTTTTTCAGATTTTTAAGTAATCGTTGATTTTTTTTTTATAGAACAAAAATCAACGATTATTTAAAAATCTGCAAATGAGCCGTAATACATGAAAACCGAACGAAAATGGCGAATTATTATTTAAAAAAAATTAAGACAATTTGTACCTTTTCGAAAATTAGCACAAACCAGTTAATATTTTTGCAAATTCATTGCAATTAATGTTTTTCTAGGTTTAGAATATCTGCTGTAACACAAATATTTCTATAAACGACTTAAAAAATGTGGCAGTCATTTAACTAGAGTGAAACGTTCCAACCTCCTTAAAGAGAAATTAAAAATAGGAAACTAACTCATTCCTTCGAGACGTTTCACGTTCTTGCTCGTCCTCAAGTAAACCTTTCGAATCCAGTAGAATATAAAACTGATGACGACTATGGGAATGAGAAATATAGGATTTACGATGCAAGAAACAATGAGGGATCCGAACATCATCATCGTTATCTGTCCAGCGTCGAGAGTCGCCTTGGGCAAGAGTTCGTCGATAGCTCCCATGTCTTTCGAGAATCTATTGAGTATCCTGCCGCTTGGATTCGTGTCGAAAAATCTCATTCCTGTTCTTATAAGAGCACCGAAAACTTGATCGTGGAGCCGTTGACTGCACCGAGTGGCGAGTGTGTAAAAGAGAAAGGATCGCGTTATGCCCACGATGAAAACGGATGCGACGATCGCTGAATAGATGTAAATATACGGCTTGACTGGTTCTAAATCATCCGCATCGTTGTAAGTTTCTCCAAGAATGAGGCTGTTGTTTCGGGCTGTTTCGATGTTTATGTGACGATTTTCTTCCTCGGTTACTCTTTAACCGATCAATACGACACCAGTGAAGATCAGGTGCAAAAACGAAATCGACAGTTAATTACACTGATAAAAAAGTGCAGTTGAATCAACTACAATTCGGGCAGGGCCGTTCAAATAAATATTTTGTTGGACGAATAAAATATTTTATTTACTCAAACATATTTTGGTTAAATCACCCGATAAATTGTTGAACTAACCAATTTTTTAGCTGTACGAAAAAAATATTTAGTTGAACGTCCCTGCCCGAATTTTAGTTGAACCAACTGTATTTTTTATCAGTGTATACGGACTTACAGGATGGGAATGAACAAATCGTTCAAACTCGCGACGGCCTGAGTGGCGACGAACAAAATCGCCACGGTCAATCCGTAGCAAATATTACCGCCAGACCGGATGTACTTTATGAATATCGAGCCTTTCACAATGCCGCGAGAAGTTCCCTCGACCATGGCGTCAAGCGTCTCAGGATCTTCGTCCTCGTCCTCCATATCGGTGTCTCCGCCACTGCCGTCCGGAGTTTTGCTCTGAGCAATGATGAAACAAAAAAATTGGTTATCGAATTCTACTTTCTAAATTGAAGCTGCCGCGCCATTAGTGTTCGAGGGACTAATTACTCTTGTGCTGGAGGTGGAAAACTGTCGGCGCATCGCTACGCTCTTCTCGATCGACGAATCGTCGCCGGTCTCGCTAGCACCGTCCGTTGCGAGAAGGCTCGCATACTCCGGACGCGCAGCCAGTAGATCGTGATAATGGGCAAAATGTTTCATTCTCCCCCGTTCCAACAACAATATACCGTCGACTTCTTTTATATATTGTAACTGATGGGTAGCGAGGATTCGTGTTTTTCCAGCCAGGTAACGTTGCAGACATTCCTCGAAGAGGTGCTTGCCGACGTGAGTGTCCACCTACGAAAATGTTGTATGTAGCAACAGAATAGATTTGAACGATCTGGTACAGTGGTCGAAAATTGATGACCTTGAAGATATCTGCATGACATCAAATTTCATCTTTGGCAAATCTCCATTACTGCACAGCTATAGGGAAAAAAAAGTTGAAAATTGAAATTTTTATATGGCTTCCTCATAAAAGTCGAAAATTGAAATTTTCGCATCGCATTCTCATAATGATCTTTTATTCGCAAAGCTTCATCTATGAGAAAGCCGTTTCTTTTTTATGGCTTCCTCATAGAGGAAGCTTTGCGAATAAAAGATCATTATGAGAATGCGATACGAAAATTTCAATTTTCGACATTTATGAGGAAACCATATGAAAATTTCAATTTTCAACTTTTATGAGGAAGCCATATGAAAATTTCAATTTTCCACTTGTACGAGGAAGCCATATGAAAATTTCAATTTGCAACTTTTACGAGGAAGCCATATGAAAATTTGAATTTGCAACTTTTATGAGGAAGCCATGTAAAAATTTCAATTTTCAACTTTTTAAAAAATTATGTTAACAAGTGAACCCATCGCATACCATAATAAACAAAGAAGGACATGAAGTGTAGTTCCCGAATATTATAAGGCTCATGATTATATAATTTCGGAACTACCTACGAAATTTTTCTTCTTTCACGGATCATGTATCTGCTACTTATTTTGTTTATAACTTTTTCCAAAAATTTCCAAATCTGATTAAATCTGAACGAATGATTCGATTATTCCCTAAATTGTAACAAACATAGGAACTCAACTGCTCTACATGCGTGCGAAATTTCAACCCGATTGATAAAACCGTTCTTGAGTTATAGACAGTTGAATTTTGCAGGCCTGGCACGCACACATACACACACACATACACACACATCCATCCAGACATTTTTTCTAAATGTAATTTTTCGACGTTTTAGAACATTCTGAACACGTTTTCATTAAAAACTCGAACATTTTTTTTTCATCAAAACAAAGCTTCCTCCATGAGTAAACAAAAATGGTTCACTTGTAAAATTTTATTCTCCAAGTGAACTTTCTCGAGCAAAGTTTGCTTGATGCAAAACACAGCCGTTATAACTGGACGAAATTTAGTCCCACGCAGATATCTTCAAGACCATGAAAATTGTTACTCACGGCGCTCAATGGATCATCGAGGATGTAGACATCGGTTTGTCGATAAACGGCCCGAGCGAGATTGATCCTAGCTTTCTGACCGCCCGACAACGAGCTACCTCTATCTCCGACGACCGTCTGATCACCCTGGGGGAACTGCTTGAAGTCCCTCAGGAGCGCACAGGCTTTTACCACGCGTTGATAACGCTGACGATCGTACGGAGCTCCGAAGAGAATATTCTGCCTGACGCTCGAGCCGAACACCCAAGGTTCTTGACTCGCGAAACTCAAGCCTCCTTTGGTGGATACGTGACCTTCCGTCAATGGAAGCTCGCCGAGAATAGCCGAGAGCAGAGAACTCTTTCCGGATCCCACTGCTCCGATTACGACGTACAATTTTCCTCTGCCCACGGTTATGTTCAAATCCTCCAGGGTATTTTCCGACTGGTCGGGTTCCCACTTGGCCGTTACGTTTGTGAGTTTGACCGCCCAAGGACCCTCGGTGCTCGCACCTTTCTGCTCTGAAAAACGAGTAAGTAATTATTCTTCACCGTTATGTTTCACGAAATTAAGGTAGTCTGAACGGTACAGTCTTACCAAACGTGAGTTTCAGAGAAAATTTCAAACACTTCCCGATGGGATAAAAATATGAAAAAAATCACGTATACGGAGAAAAAAAAATAGTTGGGACAACAAGAATTTTGTTACCATAACTGATTTACCGGGTTAACATAGGGACAACAAAGTACTTTGTTGTGGCAGCAAATATTTTGCTGTAGCAACAAATATTTTGCTGTTGCAGCCAAATATTTGTGCTGCCACAACAATAAATTGTTAACGATCCACATTTTGTTAGAGAAACAGAACTATTTTTCTCCGTGTATATGGGAGGTGCTGCAAAGATTGCTTTTGTGAAATAATAATTCTAATTTGTCATTAACAAATTGAAGATAATAATCATTATTCAACAAATTACCCGGCAAGTTAACTATTTTCCTTCATAATAATCATTCGTTCAGTTTTTTGAATACTTATGAATTTTTTCAAAATTTTTTGCAATATTTGAAAATTGCGTTTTTTCATAGCTTGGGCATAGAAAAAACGCGATTTTCAAAGATTACAAAAAATTCTAAAAAACTTCATACATATTCAGAAAAATAAACGAATTATTTTTATGGGCAAAAAAAAAGTTAAGTTGCCGGGTATTTTGTTGAACATTTAATTTATCGTTAATTTGTTAATAACATTTGAGATTTATTATTACATAAAAACAGTATTTGCAGCACCTCCCATATGGTTGATTTTTTCAGATTTTTATCCCATCGACAAATGTTTGAATGTTTCCCTGGAAATCACGTTTTGCGGAACTGTACCGCTCGGACCACCTATTCGGGCCAAAAACGATAGGGATGTGCACAAAACCCAGAAAGTTCGAACTGTTCTCTGTCTGACCCGAAATAAAACTGTTCGAATTCGCTCGAACTAGGTTCGAATACTTCAAAATTTCGAACAGTTCGAACAGTTCAAATAGTTCGGACCGTTCAAACAGTTCGGACAATTGGAACAGTTCGGACAGTTCGGACAATTGGAACAGTTCGGACAGTTCGGACAATTGGAACAGTTCGGACAATTCGAACAGTTCAAATAGTTCGGACAATTGGAACAGTTCAAATAGTTCGGACAATTGGAACAGTTAGGACAGTTCGAACAGTTCAAATAGTTCGGACCGTTCAAACAGTTCGGACAATTGGAACAGTTCGGACAGTTCGAACATGTACCGGACTCTAAGGGGCCGGTTCGATCAATTCCGATAAAGCCCGTACCCATCCCCAAAAAACGATCTGTCGGTGAACTCACCACTGTACAGATTGGCGGTATTCTTTAGTATATCGTTCGCCACACTGGCCAATCCATTCTGTTTCTTCTTCCCAGAATCTCGATCGTCGGGCTGCTCGTCATCGTCGATGTACGGCAGTTCTTGTTTCGAAGCTTTCCACGACGGAGGTCGCGAGTCTATCGAATTCATTGTATCCGTGGATGCTGCGAATCTCGACGAGGTAGGCGTATTACCGATCTGAAATTCGTCGTACATGAGGAAGTACTGCAATCTTCTTACAGCGACCATACATTCGGCTATCTCGGCGAATCCCCTGACGAACATTCCCGACATTGTGTGAGCGAGTATATTGAAGTACGACGAAAACACGAAGACCTTGTCGGCGGAGAGATTCTCGCGAAAGAGCAGCATAGCTACGAGAGTACAGTAGAGTGCCATTCGCGTCGTGAATATATTGAAGGTCATGTAGATACCGCGAATGTAAGAGCTCTTTCTTACTACTCGAAGCTCGAGCCTTCTGGCTAGCTCGATCATAGCGCAGAACGGCTTTTCCCAAGCGTACATCTTTATCACCTGCACGCCCGATATTATCTCGTCCATCAATCTCACACGCTCGTCGGTCTTTATCGCCGTCTGAAGACGGAAAATCGACGAAAGTTTTCCGGTGTAGGCTGCAACAGATTTTCGGATTAATTATTGGATCAACGATTGCGTTATCTCGGTAAATTTTGTGAAATTGCCGTGTCTTGTTTTCGCAACTTACACTGTATTGGGACGACTATGAAAACAGCCGCTATACCGAGGAGTCCCGCGTAACCAGCCTCGTCCCACAAGAAGTAACCGATTATCAGGGCGGATATCGGTGCCGACCACATATGATTTATGAATATCGAAACTAGATCGAATCTGTTCACGTCGTTAGCTACGAGATTCACGACTTTTCCCGGTGCCGTCTCGCCGAGCGCCGTCGTGCTGAGACGCAAAGCCTGTTGACAAAGAAATATAATCAGTTACAAGTGTTCTTTATAATAATAGAGTATATTTACATGGTGTCTAATAAAAAGTTCGTACGAAATTTAAAGAAAATTTTAAGAAAATTTTAAGAAAATTTTAAGAAAATTTTAAGAAAATTTTAAGAAAATTTTAAGAAAATTTTAAGAAAATTTTAAGAAAATTTTGAAAATTTTAAGAAAATTTTAAGAAAATTTTAAGAAAATTTTAAGAAAATTAAAAAAAAATGTAAAGACAATTTAAAGACAATTTCTAGGACATTTCCAGGTTGTGTTGGGACATTTATAAAAAATGAAAAAATATATAACGTGTGCGATACACGAAATAACATTTTTTTCGATAACTGTTTTCATTTACGTTGGAATATGTTAAAAAAAAACTACTCACTATGCTCGAACTTTTTTCAATTTGCCACCCACCTCTTTTTAAATTACAGATTTCGATCTCAAATTGAATTGACATTTTTAGAGTTCCCTTTATACAAATTAAAAGAAAACAATTTAAGAATATGTATTTCGGGTTTACTGCAAAAAATGACAAAAAGTTAATCTCCCACCCCGTAGAAGTCTATATTTCGATCTAAAAAAACATCTCGCCAAAGGCGATCGTTGACAATTACGTTTAAAAGGTGCCGCATTTTTTGGGTACAAACGTCGAATGCGGCACCTTTTAGAATTTTTTGCTGAGGACCGCCGTTCGTGAGGTTCAAGTTGAGATCGAAATCTATACTTTAAGAAGGTGGGAGGAAAATTTTCAAAAATTTCCTTTTTGAGAAACGCCCTAATATATATGTATCTCAGCGAAACTCATATATATTTTTAGGATTATCGCTAGTAATATGCATTCTTGAAACAAGCTCAAATTTACGGGCAAGTAAAAAAAGCAAGGACATTAGGTGAAATTCAAGGACATTCCAGGACCTTTTCAAGGCCAGGCACAATTCACGGACAATTCCAAGACTTCAAGGACTTCAAGAGCCACTGGACACCATGATGCAGATTGCAATATTATAAAAATTAAAATAAATTAAAATTAAAATTAATAAAAATTAAAATAACAAAAGATACCTTTCGATAAACAACTGAGCAGACAGCCACTCTGATGCGACCACCGATGTGAAAAGCCCCGAAAATAGCTTGATTGATTGTGATGACGTTAATGGCTGTGGCCAAACATATTCCACCTGCATACATGAGCGCTGCTTCGTAACCCTCGGCGCGATCCTTTGGCACATCGGATCTGAAGTAACGCAGAAGACCTCCTAGAAGTATCGGAGTACCCAGTCTGCAACGGGTCGGAATGTTGAACATAGTCTCGAAAAAAACGTCGTGTCACCACGGAGGCTTTGATTACCTTATAACAAATTCGTTGAGAATTTGCATAAGAGCGAGCAGAAAATATTCCCAAATGAAAGTACGGAATATCGTTTTCAGTAGACTCGGTCGCCGTTTCGCTTTTCGAGAATTCTCCAATTCCATGGTCCATCGTCTGAGAACAAATAATTTGTCTTTAAGCTCATCACCGTGGTAGATTCGTTTAATGCATTTTTGACAAAATTGCTTACAACTCCAATCGATCACCGAGCACAGCTGAACGATCGGTCTTCAGTGGGTCGAAAAGATCGTCGGTTGCCAATATCTTGCTGTAGCCTTTCTTGAACAAGTCTATCGTCCACCTGATGAATAGAATAAAATGTAACATCTGTTTCATCACATGGCAAATATCATATACTAGCAGGTTGTTTTGAATCGGCCACTTTGCGCCCTCGCTATGGACTATGAAGTTTAGAAATCGGAAATCTAGATTTTCGGAGATTTATCGGAAATACGTCACTGGCGGCTTGAAAATCTATTTTCTCGATCGGAAGTGACGTCATACCGGAAATCCGTCACTTACGGTTCAACTGAAAAATGAGATTTTCAAACTGGAAGTGACGTATTTTCGATCGAAAGTTGATCGAAAAATGAGCTTTCCGACCGTATTTTCGGTCGGTAAATGATTATTTTTGCACACGACAGTGCTGTTGTGCACCGCATTATTGTGCCCAACTCACCGAAACGCAGAGAATAGGACCAGAATAGTATAATCGAACAATATAATGGAAGGGGAAAATTGAGACAATCCAGCAAACAACTTTCCCAGATATAGGGGAAACCGGGACAAAACGGGAACGCATAGATCCATTGTTTTTCACACCAAAATTATGTTGGCAATGGCTTTGAAAGGATATTTCAAAAAACCATCTGGGGCAAAACGGGGTACATGTCCCCATTTTGCCCCATGTCCCCGTTTTGCCCCGGCTTCCGCTACAGTAGAACCCCGATCAATTAACCGGGATGCTCGGGACCAAAGAGACCCCGGTTAATCGAAATTCTGATTACTCCGAACTTAACCCGGTTAATGCAAACAACAAAAGTATTTAAATCAATAATATAATGGCTAATGAAGAAACTTTAATAATGGCTAACGATGCAACTTTAATAATGTCTAATGATGCAACTTTAATAATGGCTAATGATGCAACTTTAATAATGAGTAATAATGCAACTTTAATAATGGCTAATGATGCAACTTGAATAATGGCTAATAATGCAACTTTAATAATGGCTAATGATGCAACTTTAATAATGACTAATGATGCATCTTTAAGAATGGCTAATAATGCAACTTTAATAATGGCTAATAATGCAACTTTAATAATGGCTAATAATGCAACTTCAATAATGGCTAATGATGCAACTTTAATCATGGCTAATGATGCAACTTTAATAATGGCTAATGATGCAATTTTAATAATGGCTAATGATGCAACTTTAATAATGCCTAATGATGCAATTTTAATAATGGCTAATGATGCAACTTTAATAATGGCTAATGATGCAACTTTTATAATGGCTAATGATGCAACTTTAATAATGGCTAATAATGCAAATTTAATAATCGCTAATGTGCAAATTTAATAATCGCTAATGTGCAACTTTAATAATGTCTAATGATGCAATTTTAATAAGGGCTAATGAATGATGCAACTTTATTTTAACCAGTTACAATGACATTTGGTAAAACTTGAGCTTAATTGTTAAATAGTGTGAACTAGAATGTAGTCTTTGGATCTTTTTTTCATCGATAGTTTCATTAATAGCTAGTCTTTTTTAAGCACTCAGAGACTTTGGTTTGCTCCGCGCATAAAAAAAACCTCGGAAGCCGCACGGTTAATCCGCTTGCCGGTTAATCGGTGTTCTACTGTATATAAGATTGGACGTTAAAGGGCCCGGTTTCGTGAAAACATCGACAGAAAACAGAACGAAACAAACTACTCACCACCAAAACAATACCGACAAGGTGTTCGCTTTTTCCCTTGGATTTGGATGAATCTTCGCTTTGGTAGCGTCCATATTCGACTCATTTACGTCAAGTCGTCACGCGTCGCTTGCGAATAATTGCAGTGATATCGTGCACCTCGGCGGGCACGTACGGATCCAGAAGAGTCCCACCGATTTGCATTCAGTCTCAACTATCACGCGCCGTGTCCTCATAAATCACGAATCCAATGCGTTAGCTGGCACCCACGGCGAGCAGCAGCGAAATTTTAGTCTCGCGTTTCGTGGTCTAGACCCCTCGCTCGATTGACTGACACGCGCTCGCGGAGCTATTATTTATCTTATCTTCGTAAATAAGTACAAAGAAGTCCCTCAACGGCGACACCGAATACATATACATAAGACGTAATACTATACAATTTTCCTTGCCGAGTAGAAAAATTACACCTGCTGTGTACAGTTGTAAGTACTTTAAAGGCACTTTATATTTCCCCCGAATTATCACAGTTATCTTTTCTTTCGTTTCTTTTGTATAGACCTTTATAAAAAATTATTCTCTACTTTAGCGAAAGTATAAATTGTAAAATGGTGAAATCTCGGTGTCTGCGGGGCGACGCTCGTATCGCGTAACGACGCTGTTGTTGTGACCTTGGGCAATTGTCTCTTCTTCCCGATCTCGCTGTTCGTTCGTCGGGCAATTAACAGCGGTTCTTTATTGCCGTCCCGCAAGCGTCCGATGGTTCTTGATCAGCGGAATGCGCGCCGGGTACTGAAGAATTTCGCTGGCTTGTAGGGTTTTAGCGTTCGCCGTCGGATACTTCCGGAAAGTTTGTGTCCTCCTCTCGATTCAGATATGCCTGTAAAAGAAGGAGAAAGAAACAATGTTAGTATGGTTGAGCACCGATCTTATCTCGCTGCGAAGACTATTGTATTCGGTATTAATCGTGCTGAATCGTTGTAACATGCGAATTTGGACTGTTCCATTGTGTCTGCAATTGGAAACGTTTTCTCACAGGGTGAGTGGATGGAAAGGAAAGGGGAATGGCCCTTGAAATTCGGAACTCGGTAAGGGTTATTCGAAAAAATGGGCGAGTAAATAGACGGGATTTTTTTTTTTTTTTTAGATATGAGA
>JAPYZC010009280.1:0-10366 GCA_030522665.1 Ichneumoninae sp. A BG-2022a
TCGTTTATTTTTCTGAATACGTATGAATTTTTTCAGATTTTTAAGTAATCGTTGATTTTTGTTCTATAAAAAAAAGAAATCAACGATTACTTAAAAATCTGAAAAAATGCATACGTATTCAGAAAAATAAACGAATCATTTTCATAAAAAAAAGTTTTGATGCTGGGTAATTTGTTAAGCAATTAATTTTTTGATGAATTTGTTAATAACATTTTGCAATTATTATCATGCAAAATTAATCTTCTCAGTACCTTTAGTATACATGATTTTTTTCAGGTTTTTACACCATCAAGAAATGTTTTCTTATCGTTGTCGAACTTATGCAAAGTCAGCGCGCAGCGAGACTCCCTCCTTAACTTACTATGACGTCTGCTTCGTTCCAGCAGTTAAATATTTGTTTCGCTAAACGTAAGCGCTAATTTTCTAGACTGAAACGATTTTATTTTTCTCGGCGTGTTTTTGCGACTGGCACGTGTTGCTCCCGACCGAAGAAATACCTTCGCGAAGACCCGCTCGGTTATTGTTTCCTCACCGATTAAAATAAGACTCTCCCCTCTTCGACCCACGTGTGCACGTGCGATTCGAGATTACGATGTCTGTAGGTCGCGCGGAAACCCTACAGTTCTAGAAAAAAAAATATCGTGAAACACGCGACCGAAACGTATTCGAATGTCTCGCCAGCGAATAAAATCGATCGAAACACGAAGCCGTAAGTCAAGAGAGCGATTACCCGCAATGTCAACCAGACCGGGCCTCAAATCGAAGCCGTTAAGATAAGCACGGAGTTTGTTGACGCTGCGGGCCAAAATCATTCGATTGGCTTTCGTGTATTTTTTTGTTTTTTGCACTTTTAGTGTCAGAGTAATTAAATTTTTTTTTCATTTATTTTACCTTATATTTTCAAAATTTGAACAGAAATTAATATTTTTTGTTTAAATGAGTCTCCCAATACAATACCAAAAGGCAAAGCGCCAATACAATCTTCGGTTCTATATGATAAAAATATATTTTGGCCATTTAAATTTTACACTACAAATGCGCTGTACTAAAAATTACATTTATTATATGCAATTTTTATACATAATATTTTAATAATATATAAATATATTATTAATATATTTATATAAATTATTAATTATATGTATAAAAAATATATTACATAATATAAATATATATTTTTAGATATATAACAATTACACCCTTTTCCCTATAACTTAAATTAGGAGGGAGCAGGGCAAAACGGGTTTTATTTAAATTCACGGGACATAAAGGTAAAGTATCATCTCAAAAGAAGATCCGTTTTGCGCCGCTCTTCCGTGAGTCCTCGCAGATAGTTGAAAATTCAGTCTCACCGATCGAACCCGACCGGATCGGGTTAGTTTTTTTTTTTCGTCAATGCGGCGCCGACCCTTTTATTTTTCTCTATCGGTGTCTCTTTGCGTTTTCTATTTTTGGCATCGGACTCGAATTTTATTTTTATTCCCACTGCGGCATTCTGCAGCGGCTCTCTCTGCTAAATCGTCCGATTGAGAGGAGTCGGGTTGTAGGATCGGAGGTGGAACGAATAAAGGTGGAGGAAAAAAAAAACAGTAAGAGAGCGGAGTCTCGGATCTGGCGCCGGTTGTTTCGGATGTCGGACGTTTGGCCGAAGTCCAAAGTGCAAGCTCGCCGCAGGACAGATTATTCGTGCACCGTTTTGCACGCGTCAAAGTAATTATCGCATGTGCCGGACAAAATATCCTCTTGATTGATTCGACATTTAATCACGAAGTTCGTCTAACGAAAAAATATGCGGTAGCGAACATTTTTTCAAGACTTCGATTTTTCGGACGAGAAAATTATATTAGTGATATAATTTTCTATAATAATCGATGATATATTGATAATAATTACTATTATATTAATTAAATATTTTGATAATATTATTTGGATTATTATACGAAAAATGGTAGAAAGTCAATTGGCAAATTGCTTGCTTATTTTTTATCGTTTTAAGCATATATTTTTCCTATGCGAAAGTTCGTTGACTCATTTTGGCTTCCTCGTACAGAGGAAGTTATGCGGATTTTCCCGTCGGTAAAGGGAAACGAGAATTCAGTACGTAAGATTTCCATTATCCGTCTAATGTATTTTGCCCGCTGATAATGAATTTCTAACTTATTAACTTGATGCGGAGACAGAAAACCCATGGTGAATAAAAAATGGACTGCAGTTTCTGTTACCGACTGTGGTATTTCACACTCCGTACTATACTAGCTCCTAGAAATATTTTTTCTTAGTAAAACGCTTAGACGAACGAAATCCTCGAATGAATCTGCGCGGTCCTGCTGACGCTGGGAGGTTTATCTCCTTAAAGAGTATTCTACGGCCGGTTTAAATTGACTTATAAGGAGCAAACTTGATACTCGGTATCTTTGCACCTCCCTACTGGGCAGAGAAATCCGAAACGAACAAACAGAACAAACCGAACGAACCGAACAAACTGAACATAGGAAAATAGGAAAATAGCAGAGCTGGGCAAAGTACTTAAAGTACTTGGTATTTGAAGTGCCTAGCAATTTGAGGACCGGCAAAATATTCTCAAACATCATTCTAAAACAAAGTTTTAAAGTATTGGATACCTACGATACTACGTATTAAGTACTTTAAGTTCTTTTTGCCCAGCTCTGGAAAATAGGAAAATAGAAAAATAGAAAAATAGAAAAATAGGAAAATAGGAAAATAGGAAAATAGGAAAATAGGAAAATAGAAAAATAGGAAAATAGGAAAATAGGAAAATAGGAAAATAGAAAAATTGGAAAATAGAAAAATAGGAAAATAGGAAAATAGAAAAATAGGAAAATAGGAAAATAGGACTAAACGAACATAGGAACAAACGAACAGAAGTGTGAATTGCGCGACTTTGAGGCTCCAACGAAGCCTCAAACCGAAAGTTAAACTTTCCCTCGTCCCGACAAAGTAACTGATCGTCGGGTTTACATAAAATTTGCAAATTCCCTCGTTCGCTCCGTCGTCTCCTGACATGCGAATATTTCCGAGTTCTACCGGAATGTAGGGCGTCTGCGGGTAATTCCAGAGGGGTCTCCACCGCGCCGACGCAAAACTGGGCGCATCGTTAGAAGTGCCTCTGGCGCTATTGCCTTTCAACGATCTCGAATGATCTCGGCATTGCCACCGGGCCTGGCAAATGCCTCTTCTCCTCGTTCCGGAAACTCGCGAGAGAGGATTACCGGCGATCGGTCACGTGTCTACGATCTCACGAACGTGCCTGGAAACCCGGCAAAAAGTTTGCGGCCATCCTCGCCGGACTAAACGTCTCTACCGCTTGGCACACTCTCTCAGTCGACGTTCGGGCGTTCATCGACGCGGATGCTTCTCCCTCTCTCACACCCCCCCCCTCTCCCTGCCGTGCGCGCGCACGCCGGAGTATGTCGAGCTGCAATCGCTTCCGGACCAGCCGATTGTCAGCTCACAACGGAAAAGCCGGCATTAAATTTCTCGATAAATAATACAGTCAAAGACGACCGACGACTTAAGAAAATTACCAACGTGATATAAATTGCCTATCGACAGCCCATTAAGGTGTCAAAAAAATAAACTTTGAGGTTTTTCTTTTCGTTCTTCCTGACAGTGGACAGAAAAGTTTTTACGAGAGAAAAAAGTTTCTCGTGCTGGAGAGAACAGTTGGAGAAAAAATAAGCACACTTTTTTTCTGGCACTGGAGAGGAAAAGTTGGTTCAAGAAAAAAATAGAAGTTGTGTGCGCGTGTTTTTGGATTGAACGAACGAGGACTAAAAAAATTACCAACGTGAAAAAAATAGCCCATTAACGTGTTAAGAATAAACATTGAGGGGCCAATCGGATCTCTCGCTGAAAGTGTTTTTTTTTCGTCCGGATAGTGGGTGGAAAAGTTTTCACGAGAGAAGAAAAGTTTCCCGTACTGGATAGAGAAAGAGTTGTCAAAAAAAAAAAAAAAAAAAAAAAAGAAAAATTTTTTTTTCTCGACAGCCCATTAACGTGTCAAGAATAAACATTGAGAGGCCAATTGGATCTCTCGCTGAAAGTGTTTATTTTTTCTGCCTGATAGTGGATAGAAAAGTTTTCAAGAGAAAAAAGTTTCTAGTACTGGATAGAGAAACAGTTGTCCAAAAATGTACGGGGTTTAATCTAAATGGATTTAAAAGAAGGAGAAATCCGCGAAATAAATTAAATTAAAAAAAAATATACAAGTACAATTTTTTTTGCACCGGCGAGGAAAAGTTGGTTCGAGAAAAAAATGGAACTTTGAGGGTGCGCGCGTGTGTTTTGGATTGAACCGGCGAATCGATGGGGAACATCGCACCGCCAGCGTGGACTACGCGATCTCGTCACCGTGCGCTGGGCGTACCTCGGCATGCGGGCGAGACTTTCCGGCGGGTCGTCGTGAATGCCAAACAAATGAAACACACAAAGATTTATTAGTAATTTTCTTCTTTTATTAAAAATTATTTCTTACATGACGTTAAGCGAGTAAAGAAAAAACTGTTTCGCGACGTGCGGGTAAAAAAAAATGAACATCCGCGCGTTCATTTTCTGTAGTGGAAAAAAAAATAAAATCAAATAAAGCCCGAGTGAGCCGAGACTGCAGTGAATAACGTGTTGTAACGAGGTCAACGAGTGCACTCGACGCGCTCTCTCAAACGCGTGTTCGTACCTTCGCTTATTTTTTTTATACCTCATAAAAAACGAGAAAATGTCGCCTTATCGGCGGTCGATAAAGAAGGAAAAAATGCCCTCGAGAGAGGACGAAAACGCTACGGGCGTCTTATCATCGAGTTTGAATAAAATTGGTCGAAATAATACTTATAATAAAGGAGGAAATCGAAGTGAAAAATTAAAAATATATTCGATACGGTAACGAACTTATTCTTTTTTTTGTAGCCTCGCAACGAACTTGCGTCATCGACGTTGAAAAACAAAGGTCTCATTCCTCCTCTTTGCTGACAAAGAACATTTCGATGACGAAAACTACACTCGCCAGAATAGCGAAGACGCCGCTGGCGAGCATCTGTTCGAGATACTGATCTTGGTAGCGCGATATGTAGTTGTTTTGAAAATGCTTCCAGTCGTATATTAGCACGACCCCGGCGGCGAAGCACAGTATCGCTCCGACTCTCGAGAACAGCTGCGACTGAAATTTTTGAGAATATTTTTTGAATTTACAAACGAAAAAATAATTTGAAAAATTGATTTAACAAAAAATGTTGAATTTATGGAGTAACATATGTTGTTTCTTTAAATCAAATTTATTTAAAAATTGATCCAAAAAAGTACTCTTGAATTCATTGAGAATTTGAATTTGATTCAGCAAAAAAAAAAAATGATATATTACTATAAATAATTTTGTTGCTAAATCAATTTTTAGCAAATACAGCAGCGAATGAAATTTTAGAGAACATTTTTTGAATTTATTAAAGGAAGATAATTTGAAAAATTGATTTAACAGAAAATCTTGCATTTATCGAGTAACCAATGTTTCTTCTTTAAGTTAAATTAAAAACTAAATTGATCCAAAAAAATTATTCGTGAATTTGTTGAGTAACAAATCATTTTTTTTCGGAATCAAATTTAGCAAAGAAGGTTGCGACAGAAATTGTTGTATTTGCTAAATCAAATTTAGCAAATACAGCAGCGACTAAAATTTTAGAGAACATTTACATTTATATTTTTTGAAACATTTTAGAGAACATTTACAAAAGAAAAAATTGATTCAACAAAAAAATCTTGAATTTATTGAGTAACAAATAATTTTTTGCTAAATCCGTTTTTTTTCCTTACAAAGATTGATTAAAGGAATAATTCTTGAATTTATCGAATAATAAATAATAATTTTTGATTAATCGAAAAGAAATACTCCGTTACCGTTTTTTTGCCAAGGCGTTCGCCGAACAGATAGCAGATAATGTGAATCACGTTGATCATGATGAAACCACCGAGCGCTACGTAAATTAATCCGGCATGATCGAAATTGGACTGCATACGATTGTTGAACGGATCGACTATCAGACCGATGGATATCACGCACAGCAACTGCCGACGAAGCGAAAAATTATTGAATTTATTATTTACATTTTGTTTTTTTTTTCGGACTTACGACTTGGACAATTTTACAAAAAAACGGCGCCTCAGTTAGG
Source organism: Ichneumoninae sp. A BG-2022a (assembly GCA_030522665.1). Taxonomy (NCBI): domain Eukaryota; kingdom Metazoa; phylum Arthropoda; class Insecta; order Hymenoptera; family Ichneumonidae; species Ichneumoninae sp. A BG-2022a. The sequence goes on from JAPYZC010009280.1 coordinate 6,174, forward strand.
AATCTCTTCAATCTCGATGACACGCCGCGCGTTTCACCTGATTCTTCGGCCATTTTTTTAAACTTTTTTTTAACTCTCCACCCGGTTTGATAACTTTTTTAATTACAAAAATTTTGAAGCGATCACCGTGTTGTTTTTTTCCGCGTCGAGCAAGACCGACGAGCAAGTCGTTTCACGGCAAACCGGGAACAAAGACGCTTACGTCGTTTATGATTTTACTCGGCCAAGTTCTATATCCCCACTCGCCGACTCCCGGCTACACAACGCCTAAGTGCACTTAATTTACAATTGGCATAATTCACGCTGCTCGACCTCGGATTCGTGACGAGATCTGAGAAAAATCTAGCTTTAAAAAAAAGACGCTTTTGACCATAAAATCCTTGAACCAAAATAAGAGCGGACGTAATGAATTTTCGATATTTCCAAATAGCAGCAGCTTTGCTTTCCGATGGAATTGTGAGAACGTACTTTGGTGCTCGACGAGACGAAGTACACAGGACAGGTGACTTTACGGAGTCTCAAACATTTTTATCAGTCCGATAAAGAACGCAAAAAAATGACGACAAGCAATTTTTTGAAATTCAAATCAAAATCGTATGTAAAAAAATATTCTCGACAACATGTCCTCACGTACTTTCTTGCGCTGACTGCAAGTAGGCGATATTGGTTTTTGCCGAAAGTGAAGCGGTACATTATTACGGCAATGAGTTTTGTATGTCATTTCCTACTTCTGAAACTGAAAATTGCAGGCGTTATAAAATAATCAATGCGGCCGTTTGTAAAAAGAAAATTTAAACAATTTAAACAATTTAAACAATTTAAACAAATTCTTCCCAGCTATTGACAGTCTCTGAAACGCCCATTTGGTATCGCATTTTTCAAAATAATTTTAACCGGGCGTTAAACCCTCAGCTTTTTGAAAGGAAAGAAAATACAAAAATAATACTCAAATAATTCTTCTATCGAATGTTGATACAATATCGGTGTACTTTTTGGTTGTTAGGATTGCTTATCGACCTGTAATTCGGCTCCGCCCGTTTCAATTCCAATAAGTAGACAAATAAATAATCGATGAGGTTATTTTCGGAGAATGAGAGCTAGACGCAGAGTCATTGGACGTAGATTGAACTATGTAATGCGTGTAAGCGGATCCAAAGCGGTGTCGCACGCTTACGACATCCTCCCACGCAAGCTGCGCGATTATTAACCGAGTGCCTCATTGCCGTTTTCCTCGAGTCTCCGGAGCCTAGCTCTCGGGGTCTTATTAATCGTTGGTCTACTCCACACCGGCAGGCTCCTTCCGCGTTTACACACATCAACGGACCATGATATCTAGTTGATTCTCATCGTCGTACTCTTTGCCACGAGTTGCAAAAAATTATAAAATTGAACGTGGGACGAATTTATGGGGAGAAAATATCAATGCTAATCGTCTCTTATTGAATTACTCTTAGATTTATGTCGTAGCTCTCGAAAAAAGAAATTATATATTTGTAGCAATTAAAAATAATAATTACTAATCAATGATAATTGTTATTATTTTGTAATAATTTATACACCGAGGAAAAAAAATTGTTGGATTAACCAAATTCGCGTCACACACGTTCAAAGCTGGGTGTTGAATGTTGACATTTTTATATCACTTTCTCATAATATCCCTGTATTCGCAAAGCCTCCTCTATGAGGAAGCTACAAATATAGTAAATGCTTTCTCATAGAAGAAGCTTTGCGAATAAAGGGACATTATGCGAAAGTGATATAAAAATTTCAACATTTAACTTTTATGAGGGAGTGATATGAAAATCCAATTTTCAACTTTTATGTGGAAGCGTTATGAAAATTTTAATGTTTAACCTTATTAATTAACGCGAATAATAGATACATTTTTAACAACATTTCCAAGTTTTTAATGCAAAAGTTATCTAACGTTACTTCAAAAAAATGTGCATATTTTTTAAATACAAATATTGTCACGTTCATCCGTCACAATGATAAGTATTTATAATAGGATGGTTCATAACAAGTATCGAGCCCGGAGTTTAGGAGTAGATGAGGTAATTGTGAATAACTTTTAGAGCAGCGGTGTGGGTTTTCTATGAATTACGAACGCGTGACATTGTCAAAGTGAAAATGAACTGTCTCAACACGTCCTTGCGAATGGTGTTCACTTCGCACAAGTTTCGGAGAAATGAGAAGGAATTGCAAACACTTCACTCCATGGTATAAAAATCCGAAAAAAAATCAAGCATATCAAAGATTAATTTTGCATAATAATAAGTCCAAATAGTACATTACGATACTACTACGACAAAACTTTTTCCGACGAATGTGAGTTTGCAGCACGTGCCGAAGGCGAGTGTTGCAATCACACATCAGAAACATGTGAATTTTTTCAGATGTTTAAATTCACTTTGAATTTTATGACTTTCTACACATTTTTTCATATAAAAAAAAAATTCAAAGTGAATTTAAAAATCTGAAAAAATGCATGCATATTCAGAAAAGTGAACGAATCATTTTCATAGAAAACAAGTTAGGTTTCCGGGAGATTTGTTGAATAATTTCATTTTTCATAAATTTGTTAAGAATATTTTGGAATTACTATTGTGCAAAATTAATCTTTTTAGCACCTTTAATATGCTTGATTTTTTCAGATTTTTATATCATCCAGAAGTGTTTGCGATTCCCTCTAATTTTTCTGAAGCTTATGCGAAGAGAAGACTATTATCAAGGACAACCTTAATCGAAACACCTTAATGATTTTAATACATAAAAAAGATATCCGATTGCAAAATACATCGATCGTAGTCACGCGACTTAGATGAAGGATCGTGAAAGCTCCGATTTCCACTTCCAATATGAAATCCACCTGGGAGGCTTTCACTCCTTTAACGAACCGGTCAACGCTAACGATACACGAGACCATCGTATATCTCGGTCAAACTTCTTCTGGACTTTTCGATTTTTTTTCTTCTCTCCACTTCCTCACCTACTACCCGTAATGAGAGAATTTAATTCGTCTTGTTCTCACGGCCGCGCGTGTGTCTGTCACGTTATCGGGGAGGATAAATTTATTCGTCGGGTCTAATTATCACGCTCGCACGCGGCGCAAGAGCCGCGCTCGGTTCGCGTGGGTATAATATCACAGCATCCGGTGAGGGACTCGGCGCTTCCGGCACGAAGATATTTCATTCTTTTTTTAAAATAATTACTTTCGTGTAGCTAGGAAAATTTCAAATAAAAAAAAAATCTCGCGACTGCACCCTAGTCGTTATTATTTAAAAAATATATTTAAAAAAATATGTATTTTGAAAAAATTTTCTCAAAAAAAGTACATTAAAAAATCGTTAATAAAAAGGAACTTGAAAAAGGATGAAATAATTCATGTATGTAACAATAATTAATAATGTCATTGTAAATTATGTTTTCATACGCCTATGTATTACCCACATGGAAATAAAGTGTATTAGGAATATATTGAAAAATGTATTTCGAATATATATTTAAAATAGATACTTCTATTATATGCAAGGTATATAAAAAATATATTCCATATGTATTCCAAATATATAGTGTATATGAGTTTCATATAATCGAAGTATACCTGGTACATATCTGAAATATATATACTTTACATTTCGGAATATATTCCGAATATACGTGCAATATATACTTATATATGTTTGATATACTTTGGGGTTACGGATTTTTAACTGTTAACTTATTCATAATCTGACAATATGAATAATCGAGGTATTGAATTACCCCGGGGAACAACATCGAGTCTTTAACATTAACATTAACAATTAAATTAACATTAATGTATATGCGTCTAACATAGGGCCATCACATGCCTACGACGCTGTAAGTTTCAAATTAAAATAAACATTTTCTAAGATCAGGATAGCCGAGTTGGTTAAGGCACAACGGTCATATTGTTACGACCCAGGGGAGACGGTTCGATCCCCTGCGAGTGACAAAATTATCAGCGTTTTTTCGGGACATTCTTGTGTCTGTCGATAGACTAAGTTCATATATACAATTAAACGTGAAAATCACTTAATTTTCAAATATTTTAGTTGAGATTCAATACTTAGGATATACTTAGGATATATGACACTTGTATCTAACTTATATCCGGAATACATCCGGAGCTACATTTGACATAAACGTAGAATATACAATATATATAC
>JAPYZC010009281.1:0-11561 GCA_030522665.1 Ichneumoninae sp. A BG-2022a
GGACCATTGACGGTTGGACCATTGACGGTTGGACCATTGACGGTTGGACCATTGACGGTTGGACCATTGACGGTTGGACCATTGACGCTTGGTCCATTGACGGTTGGACCATTGACGGTTGGACCATTGACGCTTGGTCCATTGACGTTTGGGGTGTTCACTGTTAAGGTCGTTGACTGTTGGGCCGTTGGCGGTGGGACCATTGACGGTTTGACCTCTCACTGTTAAGGCCGTTGACTGTTGTGCCCTTGAACTGTTGCCTATCGACGATTTCGACCGAAGCACGCATCAATAAAAAAAAACAAATTCTCCTACCAGGATCAGTATAAATTGGAGTGAAAGCCCCTAGAATTGTATTATATTTATGTGCAGGGTAACGTATACGTGCCGCGAACGAATTTTCATTAAACTGTCCGTAATCAATTTATTAGCCTGTGGCGAAGGTGGGTTGATGGGTGGTGGCTTCGAGAAGAAAGGAGATGGTATACGAAAGAAGATGGTATACCATTTTACAGAAAGGAGAGAAAGAAGGGGGGTATGGACGGAGGAAGAGCGATGGAGATTCACTGATATTGCGCGTTCACAAATTTATCGCCGTGGGGCTTGTGAAGGTGAAGGAGGCAAGGAAGTCGCGTAACGAGCTTTTCCCGTTATAAGACCGTTAATTAATCCGGGGCATTGGGATTATGAAATGCGATCGGAACGGCGGTCTGTAGCCCGAAGGTAATTAGATATCTATTATCGAGTTGGTTTAGCTTCCAGTTAGCTGATTCACCCCACGATATCGGTCTTACACCAGTAGCTTTGACTGCAAATGAATTTATAATAGGCGTTCTCAGTCATTACAATTTTTAATTTAAACCACCCTTCAATTTGGATTTCAGCAAATGAAATGTTCATGCGCCATTCATGAATGAATGTTTCAATCATGAAATGCCCATGAAATGTTCATGAAGTGTCAATTGCACTTTCGTGGAATGTTCATGAAGTGTCAATTGCACTTTCGTGGAATGTTCATGAAGTGTCAATTGCACTTTCGTGGAATGTTCATGAAGTGCCAATTTCATTTTCATGAAATATTCACTTCACCCCATGAAATGTTCATGAAGTGCCAATTTCATTTTCATGAAATATTCACTTCAGCCCATAAAATGTTCATGAAGTGTCAATTGCACTTTCGTGGAATATTGATGAAGTGCCAACTGCACTTTCGTGGAATGTTCATGAAGTGTCAACTGCACTTTCGTGAAATTTTCACGAAGTGCCAATTTAATTTTCATGAAATATTCACTTCACGTTCGAATTATTGATCACCCCTGATACGCACTGGTTGCTTGTCTCACACGATAATACGATTTATTTTCATTTCGCCCTTCCCTGATCCCTTTCTCTTGCTCTCTCCGCTCCGCTCTTCTTTAGATCACGAATCCACGTGCGAACTTTATTAATTACCGTCAGGATACACCACCCGAGCGCAATATTGCTTTTCGTAAAACTTTCTCCATTTGTTCTCACATCCACCTTTCATCCTGTCCACAGAGCAAAGATAAATAAATAGCAGAAAAAAAACATGAGAGCTGTAACAACGATCTGCTAACGTAGAGGTTTCCATATTGTACTTTCTTGCGAAGGAGGCTAAAAAAATGGTATAATTTTCAGGCTATTAGATTAGATTAGATGAACAAATAATTTTTATTTATTGTTTTTATTATTGATTAATAATAACAATTATATGGTACTCATTTTTTTCGCAATTGATATTTTTATTTTCCACGAAAAAATAGTTTTAGATCTCCTTTCGCGAAGCCAGTTCGGAAAAGGGAAAACATTTTCTGCTTCAAAACCGGGAAAAAGTGCACGGGGAGAATAAAGAGGGAGAAGAGAGGAAGAGAGTGGGCTCTGGAAAAAAACGAAGACATTGCACAAGGGGTGATTGACTGGAGGGGCAATTTCACGGCTCGAGAGGCGTTTCCTTGTCTTTCGTGTTTAATCACCGAAAATATCGCCGGCCCTGGCGAAAAAACCTCGCAAAAAATTCTGTCGCGCGATACAGCCGCGTCGATGCGCAGTAAAGCCCCGAAATAGAGGACGAAGAGGTGATGAAAAGGAAAAAAATTATATCTCCAAGAAAATTTAGTTTTCATCCCCCTCAGAATAAAAAAATTATACATTTTTTTTTCAAGCCGATAATACCGATGTTAAGAAAGCTGCCCCCTAAATTTACATCCAGCCTTCTGTTAAACAAAAAAATGCTCTCAGCCATTGAAACAAAAGTCTATAATAATGCGATAATAATAATGTTCGTTCCACATTGGAAAATATATATGCAAAGCTTTGATCGCCAAAAAAAAAAAAAAAATCGATAAATGAGAAAAAACAAATAATGCGGCGAGCACCGCTGCAATTTCAACCTCCGGGGATATGCTGCAGCGTGCGCAGGAGACGGAGATTGGACGCGGTATATCGCGGTCGAACAGCCCGGAGGGAAGATGCGGTATGTTGCGCTTAAGAATTTATATCCCGCCCGAACCGATGTGGGACTCGTAATTACTAATTAGTAGCGTGAATAATTAAGTAATTAACTGTAGTTATTAATTAGGCCAAGCCACCCTCGCAAGCCTCCCCCTCTCACCTTCTACGCTATACGCCTCGCTAATGCCGATGTTCCACACCTTCTCTTTCCTCACAGGTACGTACTGCTCGTGAGATATACATGCATGCCTTACTGGAATATATATACGAGTTCCTCATCCTAGGATTTCCCACGTGAATTTCGATTACGATGCGGATCGTGTGATCAACGATAAATTGTCGCCAATGCATGAGTGTCTTATCTGTGACGTCAACGACTGTGACTGTAACCGTTCGTAAATTGTTGAACGATCTTCAACGGTTCGGCAATTGCTGGACAATATTTGACGACTTGTCAATTGTTGAACAATTTTCAACGGTTCGGCAATTGCTGGACAATATTTGAAGACTTGTCCATTGTTGAACAATTTTCAACGGTTGAGGAATTGCTGGACAATATTTGACGATTTGTCATTTGTTGAACGATTTCCAACGGTTAAACAATTGCTGGACAATATTTGACGCTTGTCAACTCTTGAACGATTTTCAACGGTTCGGCAATTGCTGGACAATATTTGATGACTTGTTAATTGTTGAACGATTTTCAACGGTTCGGCAATTGCTGGACAATATTTGACGATTTGTCAATTGTTGAACGATTTTCAACGGTTCAGCAATTGCTGGACAATATTTGACGACTTGTCAATTGTTGAACAATTTTCAACGGTTGGGGAATTGCTGGACATTATTTGACAATTTATCAATTGTTGAACGATTTTCAACGGTTCGGCAATTGCTGGACAATATTTGACGATTTGTCATTTGTTGAACGATTTCCAACGGTTAAACAATTGCTGGACAATATTTGACGACTTGTCAATTGTTGAACGATTTTCAACGATTCGGCAATTGTTGGACAATATTTGACGATTTGTCAATTGTTGAACGATTTTCAACGATTCGGCAATTGCTGGACAATATTTGAAGACTTGTCAATTGTTGAACGATTTTCAACGGTTCGGAAATTGCTGAACAATATTTGATGACTCATCGATTGTTGAACGATTTTCAACGGTTCGGCAATTGCTGAACAATATTTGACGACTCATCGATTGTTGAACGATTCTCAACGGTTCAGCAATTGTCAACAATTGACGAATCGTTGAAATGCTCTTGTTTAAAAAGCACACATTCTTCGAAGATTCATAATTTGCTGAACTATTTTTTAAGACTCGTAAATTGTTGAAAATTGCGAGAAAAATATTGTGATCAATGTTGGTTCCATGCAGCTAGTTTTTTTTTTCCGTGGGGCCAAAATTCCGGATGGGATTTATGAGAAAGAAGATATATCATGTTTCGTGGCTATCAGTTTCCCTGACGGGGCGGGACACCGGCGTGTGATGAAGATAGGCATGGGGAAGAGAAGAAAGTTTTCTCATAAAACAATCTTATCGGACCGTCCATTAAAGCTCCGACAGTTGATACGTTAATTATCTCTCTCCGACATTCTCACAACACGGGCTATGCCTTGTTTATCCGGTGTATTCTGTGAAATAAAAATGATTTATCACGGCGCAGACAGAGAGCGGATGCGAGCACAAAGCGAACTATTAGCGGGCCGACATTTCATTTTTTTTTTTTTTTATGGTGAAGAATTTTTGGCCTAACAAAAACCGTAGCGCCTTGTAATCGAATGACCAATCCATTGCTCCTTCTTTCGACTGATATTGTGATGTGCTTATTTTTTTCGAGTTTGCTGGGAAGATTGAGTGGTCCATTTTGCCTCAACCCTGTTCATGTTAAGAATCCCATTCGCAATAATCACGAGACCTCAATAGTCATGATTGACGAATCGTTGATGGACATCAACAATTTTTCAATAATTGACGAAACGTTGACAATGTTTGCAATTGAAGCATTGAAAGTGTTTAACAGTTACTGAATTGTTTTGGGTCTTTAAATTTTTCATTTCGCACACGGACTGTTGTGAAAAAAACATTGTTTTGGCCGTTCCGAATTCGAAAGATGAGATGATTTTTTGCGTAAGCAGAAGACGATTTTTAGATGTAACTCTAGGGAGCACGTTAAAAAAAATCGGATCGAAAAGTTCATTTGCTCAAACGAATTGGTCGTAGGGCGAAAAGTGGACCCTCGAGATTCACCGAATTGCTTTTTCAAAGACTCGACTCGTTCCAACGGTGTTTTTATTATAGCGAGTGGAAAGTTACGTGAAGAACAAATAAAAAAAGCTCGTCTGGAAAGTTTCGAACAAAACAGCGATGCGAAAAGGGCTTTTTTTTTAGTAAAAGAAAAATTGTCGACGTTCCTGGAAAGAATCCCACCTTTTCATATCCATTAGAGCTCGGAGTTTACTCTACACGAGGTGTCAGATGTAGCGGAATTTCCAAAAAAGGTCTTTCCTCGATATTGACAACAATAAGAGAAAATTGCAAGTACATCTTGATAATGTAAAAATCTGAAAAAAGTCATGTATACTAAAGGTACTGAGAAGATTAATTTTGCATAATAATAATTGCAAAATGTTATTAACAAATTCATTAAAAAATTAACTGGTTAGCAAATTATCCGGCAATAAAACTTTTTTTTTAATGAAAATGATTCGTTTATCTTCTGAATACGTACGAATTTTTTTAGATTTTTAAGTAATCGTTGATTTTTTATTTTTTTTATAGAACAAAAATAATCGATTACTTAAAAATCTGAAAAAATTCATACGGGTCCATAAAAATAAACGAATCATTTTCATTTAAAAAAAAGTTTTTTTGGCGGGTAATTTGTTAACCAATTAATTTTTTGATAAATTTGTTAATAACATGTTGCAATTATTATTATCCAAAATTAATCTTCTCAGTACCTTTAGTATACATGATTTTTTTCAGATTTTTACACCATCAAAAAGTACTTACAATTTTCTCTTATTGTTGTCGAACTTATGCGAATTCAGCGCGCAGCGAGACTCCCTCCTTAACGCTGCAAGAGCGCATACCCTTGATTAATAGACGTCGAAAAAAAAACATAAAATGAAGGTTACAGTTAAAACATGACTCCGTCCTCGATGACAATTAATAAAATAAGGCAATGCATGCAGCGTCAAAAAACCCTACTTCAATATTCGATCAGCAAGTCTTTTATTTGTATTTTATTTTTTCATCTTTTTTATTATCCGATGTCGAGGATGAAAAAGAATAAATGAGGATCTTGTTACTAGTCGCATCGTCGCGATATGTATCGTGGACGATATATGTGTACGGTTGGGTGTATGAAATACAAATGGAAGGTCAGACGCGTCGAAAAATATAGAGGTTTCGGATATGTGGCGTGATGCTTCGTCGTTTGTCAATACAATTCCCAATTATCAGACATTCTTTCCCATGGTATATTGGCGCCGGTGCCTCCATACTGTTTTTTTTTTTTTTTTTTTTTTTTTTTTTTTTTCTCTTTTTTCCCTTTTTTCTTCCCCCTTTTGTTTTCTTTTCCTTCCATACCACGGTCACTCGGTGAAGCCCAACTTTCAACTAGGCAATGTACACGGGCGACCTCGATTGGCCACCCTTTACCGAAGTACCACCGATTCACCGACTCGACGCATCGAAATGGGCTCACCGATCGCGAGCCTTCACTTCCGGCGCGCCAATTTCTCGCGGGAAGTCAATTTTTATATATATTTTATTCCTTCAAATCACACCCACGACTTTTTTTCTTGCGAATGGGTCTACGGATTAAGAATTAAAAATCAGGAGACCTTTGATTAGACGTTCTGACACTGGCAAAAAATTTGCAGAGTCGCTCGACCAGTTTTGCAAAGCCGGGACGGTTTTGAAGCTCGAGCTGATCGAAAACCACAAAATTCTGCTCTGAGCTTCAAAACGTTCCACGCACTGGCGTAAGGATCGTATAACCGTCATGATTTTTTTCCGTGCTCTGAACATCGGTACGAATAATTTATATAGGTAGGGGAGACCGGGGACAAAAGTAACAAAAATCCTTTTTAATTTTTTTACCAACAAACCCGAGAGTCTAACGCTTTGGCATTCAATGGTGTACGATCAACATAGACTTAGGTATTTAGTTTTTAAAATTCAAGCAAAAATATGCACGGAGGGGCTGAAGGACTCAGGTCGATGGCCCTTTGCCAAAGTGTATTATCAACATAGGAATAAAACTAATATAAGGAAACAGTTGTACAAAAATTGTTAAGCACTGGCAATAAATCTCATTTACTACTACTATGCACGGAATTGTAATCACCGCCCCTTTAAACACAGACAAAATTGGGTAAGAATTTGGACCGCGGTGGGGTCAATTGTAACGGGTAGTGGGGTCATTTGTAACATCGTCCTGCATCAACGAAATCCTTCGCAGAGAAGAATCCTTGCATCCTTCCATCACAGAGAAATTTAAATTTAAAGTTAACATTTTTAAAAATTATTTGCCGGCTAAGTCATTTTAGCTGGCCTAACTATACAACCTATTATAAATGTTATATTCTACAATTGGTTGGTTATAAATTGTAAGTGTATAAATTATCGCTGAAGGCTTAAAGTGTAAGAATAAAATAAATAAAATATATTGGTATTGGTATTGGTATTGGAAGAAATGAATTATTGCTGGTACAATTGACCCAGATCGACTGTTACAATCGACCCCACACATGATTATAAGCAAAGTTACTGTGGCATTGGTTAATAACAATCTGAAAGGGATCGTCTCAGCGATTAAAATGTTCCGCAAAAATGTACCTTTCAACTCCTTGTGTTTGTTTGCACTAATATTTTGTATTCTGTTGCCTACCTTACGCAAACCGCACAGCCGAAAAATCACTTCTGCACTCGCGAATCACATTTGCTTTCGGCGAATTGGTATTTTTGAAAACTCAGTTATGAGGTGATTGCATGGCCATACGGTGATGTCTATAATGTTGCTCACTTCATATGCGATGCGTCCGATCATGCGCAGCGTTGCGCGGCCGCTTGTTACAATTGACCCGTATTACTTTTGTCCCCGATCTCCCCTACGAAATTTTCCGTCCGACGTCTCGTTCGTGAGATAAAAATTTTTATCGGTGGAAACGTTCTATATTCAATAGTTCCTGAAGGTATTTTACGTCCGATCGTAACGAAAGTCAGATTTTTCAGTGATACTCGTACACAAAATTTTTGTGTCGCAAAGTTTTCGAGTAAAAGCATGCAGCGGGAATGAAGCCATTCGCGCGGCAATTTCGAAACTTTATTCTTCAATAAATCGCTTCTATTTCCGTGTATATTCTATATCTCTCAACGATCCGCAGGGTTATACGGTGATCAGGTTTTCCGCTCGCGTACCGACCATTTTTATTCGGCGGGTCACGCTCGACGGATTCGCGAGGCAGTTTTCATCGAGTACGCCCGGCGAACCAGTTCGACGGTGTACGATAAGTTGCGCGAGTTTGTTCCCTCTGTCCGGGATCTTCTCTATCCGGTGGGTTCGGGAGGATGATAGTGGCGAAGAAACGGTTGGGATGGGCAGCCTTGTGGCACGATCATTGAGGGAAACACGCCCGACGCGGAATGAAGCACGTTCATCGCCGTCAAACGAAGGGCTCGAAGAAAGGAACACCGGAGAGGAAAATGAAAATGAGAGGTGAAACGAAAGAGGAACGATCCTAATCGAGAACTGCTGGTTTCCCGAAGCCCCCAGGCCGACCGGATGAGCTCAATCGCTTCGCTCGCTTTCTCAAACCCCCTCCGACTCTTGCAGCGTTTGACTTTGCGTTCGTTCCGATTAGTGCTTCAACACGAACCTCTTACCGATTTTCCAATTTGAGACGCACGGATGTAAAAAAAAAAAATTTTAATTCGCGACGCTTCTTCTATGAGGAAGCATTGTCTGTATTTTTGGCTTCCTCATAGCGGAAACGTCGCGAATTTCAATTTTTAACTTTTCTGAAGAATCTATATGAAAATTTCAATTTTCAGCTTTTATGAAGAAGTGATATAAAAATTTCAATTTTCAGCTTTTATGAGGAAGCGATTTAAAAATTTCAATTTTCAACTTTATGAGGAAGCGATATGAACATTTCAATTTTCATATCGCTTCCTCATGGTAGATGTAAAATTGTAGATGTAAAAAAAGGGAATATGTACCTTTATCCGTTTTTTACCCTCGTTGTTTCAATAAATTTACAACGACGAATTCAAAAAATTTGATATATTCAATAATGCCGGATGTTATTCGGACAGACGTTGCGAGCACTGAGAAAAATCAGTAAAGTCCCTAGACAAGCCCATCGACGGGTGGAACGTTTTGAAGCTCGATTTTATTGAAGCGAAAAATTGATTTTCTCGAAAAACAACGTTTCCCACCGAATAAACGTGTCGATAATTTTTCTAATCGTCAAACTCCGGTTCTATCTTCATTCCGACCTACTAACTATCGGTAAAAATGTATACTTCGTTGACAAAAAAATTCCCGACTTTTACTACTCATTGTGAAGAGGATCTTTTTCGTAGTTGTTTGGGTAGCAAAGTAGCGGTGATAATTTAATGTTGATGCAGTTGCGGTAAATTCGAGACAATTGTTTCGACGCATGAGGTAAAGAAAAAAATAATGCAGGCTAGTTTGAGCGAGCGTGAAATGCCACGGGCATGAGGGAGCGACGTATGAAAGCGACGGAACGATCGATATTACAAGGGAAAATGCGTAGTGGTACCTTTGTCGCTTGTCGTGTGAAAGCCAGTCGGGCGACTATGTTGGCGACTCTTTTTACTCTTTTGTCAACCCCTTCGGTTCTTTCTCCAGCGAACCCTCTTTCTCTCTCTCCCTCTCTGGCGCTACAACTTCATACATTATGGTGCACTCTCTGTGTACATGTCCGACTCTCCGTGACCACAGAACTAACGTGACCACTGCGGAGACACGTGTTTCTTCCTTTTTTCTCAGCCACGTAAACGGTGAAATAAAAAAGCGTTGTTTCATTTTTTTTTTTTTTTAACATTTTTAATGCTAATGAGCTTTTTATGACGAACTAATACTAACAGACTGTAAAATATACTGAAGCTCAAATTTCTCACAGACTTTTTTTTTTACAGTCTAATTAACTGAATTATTATTATTATTATTTTTATGTCAATGGGTTAAAGATTTATTTTGGCAGTTGTATGGACGAAAATCTCATTAATGGCGGTACTTCGCGGGTCAATAAATTCAACTGTATTTTCTTTTTTTTTTCCCTCCCGAAACACGTTGCAGACCTTCGTTATAATTAAGACAGCGACCGGCCAGCCGTTAGGACTGGTCGACAAGAAGTTACTGATTGCCTAAATAACCCATTCGCCACGGGGAAATTATCCTGTTTGGGTCACCGTGAACTATTTTTTCCTTTTTTTTCGTCCTCTCTTGTAACCTTATTCTCTCGCACTTTACACCGCGCACACTTCCGTCTCTGCACTCTACTTCCTTATACACAGTAGCGCACTTTCAAGATTAACAAAAAAAACCTCATTTCACAAATTTTTTTTCAACATAAAAAAATGTATTCCACGAGTGGCTGCGCTCTTTGAGCTCTGATGACGTCAGAGAACAATCTGACAACATTTGGTAACGCGCCTCAGTGGCGGAATAAGTTGTTGACATTTTTTCAGATTTTTCTCCCTTAACCTTGTCTCGTGGGCATTTTTTTCGTACCTATCGAATACGTATCCAAATATATACGTCTAACAAATTCACTTTGAGGGGTTGAATTTAAAAAATCGAAATGTGTGCAATAAATATGATCATTCATTAAGCGATCGTTATTATGGTGTCGACATTTTTATTGTTATTATCGTTATTATTATTTTCCATAATTAAAAATTAATTGCAAAAAAAATTAAATTAAAAAGCCGATTCCGCTACGCGGCTGGAAAATTGACTTCGTTACATCGGATATTCGTGAAAACTCAGCGTATATCAGGGCGCCAAGGTGAAATCGGGTGAAAATCAGTATGAAACGCTATCTCACGTCGGTATGTCGATTCGCGAGGCTCCAATTTACATCGCGGCTTGCGGTTTCTCGGTTATACGGGAAATTGGAAATCTCTGCCCTCCATTATTCCCTTCCTGCTGTCGGCGTCCTCCCGGCCACATGCCCCCCCGCCGCCTCTCGCTCTCTCTTTCTCTTGCACTATGCCCGGAAATTCTATACCCGCATGAATTTCAGGTGCTTATCATTTTTTTTTAATCACAGCTGTTATCGTATTTTTTTAATTGCTCTTTTACGTTAATCTTTCCGCTTTGCAATAAGGCTCTCTTATCTCCCCTCTGATAACACTGTCCACCGATTTTATCGGCTAGCCCGCTGGGTGGAACTTTTATACGCTATTTTTTCATTTTTTTTTTACTGTAACAATAGGGGAACCGTTATCGTTTTTGTTCCGTCGCACGAAAAAAAAACGGATATCATTTTTTTCTGCAGCCGTTGATAAAATTTAATCTTTTTATTCAGCTTTCCTGTTTTCAGACAGATCTGGACCTGGCGCGGAGTGCAAATCTAGGATCTCGAAAAAAGTCGATGGCGCTGAAAAAAAATCGCACTCTTTTATCAATCGACGGCAAGTGACAGCGGTTTGTTTTTTCAAAGAATCCAAAAGTAGGCATTTTTTATGTTGGCAATCACATACAATTTTTTGCGAATGCGAAACAATCGAGAACCAAATCAAAATTGTTTGCAGGGGGGAGCAAGAGGAACTTGTCACTCGCGTTTCCCCGTTGGCCGAAGTTTCCGAGGTAACAAGACACCTCGACAGGGATGAGAGAAGTTCACGAGAATCTCGTGGGGCAAACTTTCGACGATGAAACACGCATCCCTATGTCTTTAATTAAAATTGTATTTATCTTCGATGCTTTCGCCCCTGTATATAATAATAATAATAATAATAATAATAATAATAATAATAATAATAATAATAATAATAATAATAATAATAATAATAATAATAATAATAATAATAATA
>JAPYZC010009293.1:0-13150 GCA_030522665.1 Ichneumoninae sp. A BG-2022a
AAATGTTATTAACAAATTCATCAAAAAATTAATTGGTTAACAAATTACCCGGCAACGAAACTTTTTTTTATGAAAATGATTCGTTTATTTTTCTGAATATGTATGAATTTTTTCAGATTTTTAAGTAAACGTTGATTTTTGTTCTATTAAAAAAAAATGAAAAATCAACGATTACTTAAAAATGGTAAATTTGGTAATGGCAAAGGTAATTGACGTGCCTAATTAGGTGCGGGACGAAAGCGAGGCTGTGCCGGAGCGTCGCGATGACGTCCGCTGGAGCCGATAATACGCGCGTCATTGGCGTCGAATCAATGTAAATGGCGAAGCGCGCTGCGGACACACGAAGGGGTCGCGATCGTCGTCGTCGATGTATCGGGCGTGACCCGACCTCTGTACCTGGGTGTCGAGTGTCATCGCGAAGTTTCGTCCTGCATCGGTCGTCAAAGGATCGACAAAGCGAAAGGGGCCTGGCCCGGCATCGCAGCCACGTCGGCCCGGCGCTACGCGGGACACGCCGGGATTCATTGATCGGATCGCTGGACAAACCCTATTCGTTTCGCATGATCGCCACTCCCGGGGTGTGGCTCGGCTGTGTACCGAATTTCATCTGAAACCTGTTGCCCATCAGATCGCTCCGTTATCACTTCCGGCGGCTCCGCCCCCCTCCCTCGCGGGCCCGATACACGGTGGAACAGCCGTGCTGGAGCGTGTCCCTCGTACCGCCCGATAATTCGTGCATCAGTCGACGTCCGCGCCGAGCGCCGGCGATGATGAGCGAGAATGTCAATCGCTCGCTTAACGCATCTGTCGTGGGACAACCGACAATAAAGTACACTTGGTGGAGGTTTTTTTTTGTTTGTGGAAACGAAGACTTGCAGGGTCGAATTTTAAGACGTTTGAACTTAAGGTCGCTCTTGCGGTCGAACTCGCGATCGAAGTTTGGACGGAACTCTATTCCGTGCTTATGGTCTATATTAAATTCGAACTGGACTTCTTAAGATCCATCTTATGTTCTTAAGATATATCTTAAACTCTTAAGATCTAACTTAAGTTCTTAAGATCTACCCCAAGTTCTTAAGATCTTCCCTGAGTTCTTAAAATCTACCCTACGTTCATAAGATATACCCTAAGTTCTTAAAATCTACCCTACGTTCATAAGATATACCCTAAGTTCTTAAGATCTACCCTAAGTTCTTAAGATCTACCTTAAGTTCTTAAGATCTACCTTAAGTTCTTAAGATCTACCTTAAGTTCTTAAAATCTACCTTAAGTTCTTAAGATCTAACTTAAGTTCTTAAGATCTACCCCAAGTTCTTCAGATGTACCCCAAGTTCTTAAGATCTACCCTAAGTTCTTAAGATCTACCCCAAGTTCTTAAGATCTACCCTAAGTTCTTAAGATCTACCTTAAGTTTTTGAAAGGTATACAAAAATGTGCAAACCTTTTTACCTGCGTGCTATAAGTTTCCGGGCTCGTATACAATCGTTATCACAACACCACTCTTATCAGCAAAGAAAAGAACTGAAAGAATTCGCAAACAAATACATCATCTGCGTTCTATTTACGAAAGGCAACGAAAGATTTATCTTGCAATCCCTGAGCGCCTAACTAAAATGTGCTCGGACCAACAACCCACCGACCTGGCGAACCGAGTGACTCGTAATTCCCTCTGTTTACCTCCGAAAGTACGTCCATTGTGGATCTTTGCGAATCAGTACCCCCTCATATCATAAAAATAATTGCTAAAAAAATTAACAGAAAAATACATGACCCGCGTTCTACTTACGAAAGGCATCGGAAGATTTATCTCCTACTCCCCGTGCACCCGACAAAATATGCATGACCCTCGAGATATCGGCACGTGCCCAAATTTCATCAAGTTATAGGGAAGAGCGGGGCAAAATGGCACAGCGGGGCAAAACGGGGTAATGATGCAAATCGCAATTTTCCAATGACCTTTGGATGGTGGCGATGGTGGTATGTGGGGCAAAAGGGCTTTGAAAATCCGGATGTATCGTTAGGACAAAATGGGGCATCGAAAAATGATTTTAAGATTGAGTTTTGTCCACACTGTCCCGTTTTGCCCCGCTGTGCCCTTTTGCCCCGGTCTCGCCTAATGGTTGTATTTTGCATTGTACAAACTTTGCTCGAGGAAGTTCACTTGGAGATTAAAATGCTATAAGTGAACAATTGATTGTTGTTACTAAAGCCGCACCCAGAAAAAAAAATTATTTGACGGCCTCCGTTTATTTGATTTAAGTAAAATATTTATTTGATTTAAATAAATATTTAATTAAATTAAGTAAATAGTTACTTAAATGAAATAAATATTTATTTAAATCAAATAAATATTTTACTTAAACCAAATAAACGGAGACCGTCAAATAATTTTTTTTTTCTGGGTGCGTGCACTGACAGAGACTGACCAAAGATGAAGCTTGATGTCATGCAGATATCTTAAGGTTCGTAAATATGCTCGACCTCCCGACCTGGCGAACGCGAGTGACTCGCAGCTCCCTCACCGGGCTATTTTCTCCCGAAGTTACGTCCCACTTTCGGAGTTCCCGCTGAATAATTAGTGGGTCGCATCCGAGTGTTTCACGGCGAAAAGTCGATAGTCCACCGGTCTCGATAGGTTCTCGGCCGCGGTCAAAGTAGCCGGCGTCGTCCTTCGCTCGTGCGACTCGGTAACATTACCGAGGGGCGCATTTCTGGCGGTAAACTGCCCGACGCACCGGGTTGCCGGAACCGCGAAATTGCGAGAGACCGCGAGAGACCGCACAAGGGTGAAAGTGGTCGGATCGTGTGCGCCGTACGGCGTGTGTGCATCGACTCGGTGCACCCTCGGCCGCGCAACCTCCTCCGCCCTTACCCTCCGAGAGAACCGGGGCTTAAAGCCTCCCGTGCAAGTTGCAGTTTATTGCAACGATTCGGCCGCGTGTCCCTCGGTTTTGCGGTGAAACCGAACGCAGGTGTCCGAACTGCGTTATAACGCCGCAACGAGCAGCGATGAATCATTAAAATGGTCCGGTTCAGCCTCGCCGCTTCCACATCGCACGCCAATATCTATATTCATATAAGCGGATATATATAGGGGAGAGCGGGGCAAAATGGCACACCGGGGCAAAACGGGATAATGAGACAAAACGCAATTCTCCAATCACTTTTGGATGGTGGCGATGGTGGTAGGATGGTGGTAGGTGGGGCAAGACGGGTTTGAAAATCCGGATTTATCGTTGAGACAAAATGGAGCATCCAAAAATTATTGGGAAATTGAGTTTTGCCCTCGCTGTCCCGTTTTGCCCCAGTCTCCCCTATATATATATATATATATACTAGTGGGTTATTGTGGCTCGCGCGCTCGCACCCATTTCTGGACGTAATTTATTATTCTAAATACTTCAGACGGGTTCAATACTTGGATGGGTGACCGCGGTCACCCATCCAAGTACTGTCCCCCCCTCCCCCCCGTCGAATCTTGACACGGCGGCGAAATCTTCTTATATTATAGAGAGAGATATACATATTTAAAAAAAAACATAAGCCCTTATTATTCTAAGTCTTTTTACCCTCCTCCCCCTATTGTTATAAATCCCCTTATGCTAAATAGACTTAAGCCCTTATTATTCCAAGTCCCTTTAAGCTAAATGGACTTAGGCCCTTACAATTGCAATGCCCTTTAAAGATGGACTTAAGCCCTTATTATTCTAGCCTCCCCCCTTGATTCTTCATACGGCGGCGACAGCGGCGAAATCTTTTTATATCATAGAGAGATATACATACAGGGTAAAAGTGGGGAATATGGCCCGGTGCATATATCATTGATTTGCGTGTTAATCGAGCTGGGCCATATTCACCACTTTTACCCTATATATATATGCATGTGTGTGCGGTGTAGCGTTGTTGGTAAAATACTTGCGGGTACGACGGACAGCCCGGCGATTCGTCGCGTTGGGCCGCGACGTGCAACCCTTCCCGCACAATCAAAACACCCGTATAGCTCGGTAACGCGCTGCACAAGCCATCCGACGTGAGCGACATGCTCACTCGGCCCGTTCATAAATTTAGCCCGATCGTCGCTTTGCCGTATCGTCGTGCAAGCTATATGCAGCTCCATACGCGGGGTTTACGGGCCCGGAGTTTGGTACTTCGTGTCGTACTTCGGTGTGCGCTGCAGCCGGCATACCGGCATATCGCCGGTGGCTTCTCCGCGACGTGGGTCGGATAGAACTTCGCGAAGAATTTTTTCGGGCATGCTGCGCGGAATCCAATATCTCAGAATCGTGAATTCTTTTATTTGGGTTTTTTTAATCGTCTGGTATTTTTTTACGAGTTGGGGTAAAGCTGCTTTCCGGTGAGATACCATAATTTTTTTTTGGGTTTTAGTGGTTTTGGCGTAAAAAAAACGAATGGTGATGATAATTCTGCGCGTAGAAGGATCAGTTGTTGTTCGTGCCCAACTTTGATTTTTTTTTTTTTACTATATTTTTTAATTATTTATACTATACTTAATAATAATATTAATACTATAATGTTAAACTATTTACTACACTACTGTAATATTCGTACTACTATAATACTTTTAATCTAATTAGTATACTTTTATATATATGGTCTGAATCGTTACCAGTGAAACCTTCAAGTTTTTTTTTCTTCCCATCACTGTCTTCGAGCCTTATCTTCTCCCATTTCCGTAAAACTGAAGGCGGTAAAATAAAAAAATAAAAATTTATATGCCACCGACGTGAGCGACATGCTCACTCGGCCTGTTCATAAATTTAGCCCGATCGTCGCTTGGCCGTATCATCGTGTAAGCTATGTACAGGTACATAGACGGAGCTTATGGGCCCGGACTTTCGTACTTCGTGCTGTACTTCGGGGTGCACTGCTGCTTCGATCCATGGATCGGATACACCGACCCGAAGAATTTTTTTCGGCCATGCTCCGCGGCATCCAATATCTTAGAGTCGTAAATTCTTTTATTAGGGGATTTGTTTTCCAATCATCTGATATTTTTTTACGAGCTAGGATAAAGCTGGCTTCCGGTAATGGCACATTTTTTGTATGTTTAGCCTACGGGGTAAAAATAATTTTTTAGGCTTTGGGGTAAAAATAAAAAATGATGAAAAAACTGTTATTTGCGAGCAGCTTTTTTGGTATTGGTATTGGTATGTTTATTATGTCTTAGTTAAACTGTGACTCGATACGAGTACTGCAAGACTATAATATTTGTGGTGGAATCGAACAATAATATCATTAGGACATATGAGTAAAGTAGAATAAAATAATAACATTGTAATAATAAACACTTAAAAGTACTCTTATGCACGGACAAAAAAAATTTGTTGGGACAACAAACATTTTTTTACCATAACTGATTTACCTGGTTAACATTGGGACAACAAAATATTTTCCTGTGGCAACAAAATATTTTGCTACAGCAACAAATATTTTGCTGTGTCAGTAAAATATTTTTGTTGCCACAACAATAAATTATTAAAGATCTACATTTTTTTAGAGAAACAGAACTATTTTTCTCCATGTGGTTAATTTGGAGGTAGATAAATAATAAGTTCAGGAGGGATTTATTGGATGAAAAGAGTACCAAAAAAATATCAGCATGAACTCCTAGCATTCTAGTTGCTTCACAGATCTAGGTACATCTTTCCTTTCATCATCGACGTCTTTTTACCACTGAAATAGGAAACTGTACGGTTCGAATCGTTACCTCATCACATCCATCCAGTAAATCCTCCCTAATTCCATTTCCTTCCCATCGCCGTCTCCGAGCCTCACGGTTCTCCATCCCTGTAAAACCCAAAGCGGTACAATTTTCTATATTCATATCCCATCAAAACCAGTCTGAATAGCCTCCTCATTCCCGACCGACCACGAAACCCATTTCCACCGGGACCAAAAAGTGAGATAAAAAAAATAACCCAAATCCTTCAAAGCGTCGATTTTGCCCCGAGCTTGGACAGGTGTACCCGATAATTGCTTCCAGGGATCATATTTCATCTTCCCGCGTCCCAATGTGACGTACACCCTGTCGCTATCCGTTGTGCCGGTTCGTCTATTTTACCCGTGACTGGGCGCGCGATAATGCGAACAGACAGCATCCGTAGTCGGATCCACCAAGTGCTCCCCCCCCCCCCTCCCTATATATACGTCCCTTCCCGGTATGTCACTCGAGTCTCTCAGTGAATTTACGACGGCAGGCCAAAGGATTTCACGAGGCAGACGTGTCACTTAGGGTAGACAAGACTAGAACCTCCTCAGCCCGCGGTGGAGCGACTATGGGATTCATCCTGTACCGTGGTCGTGTGTGGGTCCTCCCCGCGCGCATTAGGTGTACCGGCGAAAGCACCGTGTCTGTATGGAACACCTGAGAATACCGTGGATGTACATTGCCGAGGAACGTCGCTCAACCCGGAGACGTGTTCGTCGGCGATGGCAACGACCTCGTCGCCGGGGCTCTTCAGAACGGAGATCACCGACCGGGCGAGAAGCGCGACTCCGGAGGAATCTTGGGGGGAGTCTCTTCCGTTCGAGCTCGGCATCCGGACAGCTCGTTAAACCGCAGATACGAACCGATTCCTGGGACTCTGAGGGAATCCGGTGATTCCTCTTCAGCTGCGGCGAGGCTTAATGAACTCGGCGAAAGGGCGTTGGTGCGCATAAATCGACGCATTTCTTTGTCGGAGATCGTCGCTCTATGCACTAGAGACAAATTCTTCGAAGAGGGTACTCGTGATTAGATTTGAATAAGATACGCGTTCTTCGGAGAGGGTCTTTGCACAGAAAAAAAAATATCATTGATTCAAGTAAAATTTGCTTGCGGGCTGCCAATGAACAAAAAATGTTGTTTCAATGCTACTTTCAATTCGTTTAATTTTATAACAGATTGAAACGATAACATATCAACGTGTCAGTTTTGCCGTCATTGTTTCAATATCGTATGGAATTGTAAGAATTACAGATAGAATTGAAACAAACATTTTTTTCTTTGGCAGCCCGCAAGCGAATTTTTTTTCAGTGTACGCATTTTTGGCGGAGTTAGGCGGCTCGGTTGTGACGAAAATAGCTCAAGATCGTTTTTGGGTTTCTGATTGTTTGGAGCTCAGTTTAATGATCGAAAGTTTGGTAAACACTTCTTTTTTGTATGTTTGGAGATGAAACGTTGTATTATCTTTTCGATTTACTTTATAGATTCGATAACAAGTTTTATTACACTCGGTGAGAAAATTGCGGTTTTCGCACCGAGTGAAATAAAATTTTGGCCGATACTCGTGCGAAAAACTTTTCGTGAACTCGTGTGACAAACTCACACTCGTCAGAAAAAGTTTTTCGTACTTGTATCGAAATTTACTATTTTTTTTTCTTGAAATTTAGATATGATATTTTTTATTTTTGCTTAACGTTTTGCCGGATGATATTGTCCTTACTATATTATCACATTATTATTATTATTATTATCATAGATTGGCCATATGTGTCACGATATAGCGATATAACTTATAGTGATTATAGTGACTATGAATAATATTGACTTTTCGCATATACAATATCCGTAATGACCTAAGTAAAAGTTCCTGAAGCAAAATTCAACCCGACAAATATTTTGGCATGATCTTTCGGTCAAAAACTGTCCGATTCGAAACACGAAACGGACAACCCTAATTTCTGTTTGGGAAATCTCCGAACGAAAAAAAGATCTCCAGTTTCCGCCTCTTTTTGTCTCCCCTTAAGAGGAGGAAATTCTGCAAGCTGCAGATTGAATACGTGAATCAAGCTCGCCCAGGCACGTAAATGCATGATGCTCGTTACGGTTAGATTTATCACGGTCCCGAAATTTCGCCGTCCGAGAGGCTTGCATGGATCCGTGACGACGTTTCGGTCGTCGGTGAGCGTGCACGAGGAGCCGCGAAGCGCGATTTGGCTCGCTAAGTCTCAAAAGAGACTATTATCAAAGGATAGAGAGGGATACGGGCGTAATATGTGCGCCGTTTTGAGTAACGAGCTCCTCGACGTCGAGTACACCGCCGACATCGTCTGTTTGCCGCACCGGGGACACATCCAGCGTTACCACCGAAAGCCATATCCGTTTTGGACGCTCTGTGCACGTCTATTTCGACAAACCCCGAAGGGGGTCAACGTTGCAGCTTTAGCGTGCATCGCGTCAAAGCGACGCGTATTCTCGCAGCGGCAACGAACGATAACGGCATTGATGGCAAATGGCTAGGAATCGCAATGCATTTCAAACTCGGACCCGCTTCACTGTTGCCGGGTCAAGACAAACCTTTGACCATGAAGTACATTTTCCCCCCGGCAAATTCAAATATTTTCCTTCTCCACGCGACATTCTGATGAAAAGATTTTTGAGGCAAAGATTTTTATGCTGAAAAACATGTATTCGTCTATCGATTTTATACTTCTGCGGATTTTCTTTTAAGCCTTTCGTCGTCCTATTCATAAAATTCGTCCGCAAAGGAAAATAGAGACTTTTCATGTATTGAAAATGATGAAACAAAAATACGAAACGGAATTCCAAGAAATATTAACGTGGAAATAAACGTATGTGCCGTCTGTCGAGAAATATGGTGTTAAAGTGTTATAGTTCGGATATTATTTTGGGACTTATTTCCGCAAATACTATATGTCTAAACATACAGCACTTTATATACTTTCGTTATGCATCGTACACAAGAATTGCAATTTTAATATAGTTCGAAAACATATATTTTTTTGGAAATATATAAAAATTAATAAATTAATTTTTTTATATAGTAGATTATCGTGAGACGATTAACGAACTGACGGTAATTTTTGTAGATTTTTTTTTACTTAGTGTTTTTTCGACCTATGTCATGGTCATCGGTCATTATTGAAAATCTCAGGCAAAATATTTGTGATATTAATATCTGGTATTTTTATTGTACCAAAAAGTACATTAAAGTTTAATTAATGTGAGCGAATTTCAAGTTCTAATTTTTTATTGTAATTTAATTTATTTGACGGATTTCTCCTTTACAGCCCATATTTTCAGTGTAGTAAGACTTAAATATTAGACATTTAAAAAAAAGTACATTAAATACACTAGTTTAAAGAATTAAAAGATACATTAATTTGGACTGCAGCCTTAACTTGAATTGCGCCGCCCATAATTTTACTTATTTTTCTATTATCTTTCTAGTACATAAAATTACAATTTATTTGTACAGTCTATTTTTCTATACACTTGATTTGATTAACGAAATGACCGTAATTTTTGTAGACTTTTTTATTACCTGGCATCTTTTTTTGCAATGGAAGTGTTTTTAATTATTGACTGCAATTTGTGTAATGGGGGCGCCGAGTGGTCATCGGTCGAGAGGTCCGGCTTGGGGAATGCGTCTCACGGTCCGGCCTTATATCTCGAGGGAGGACGATGTGGCCAGGGTGTGGCGTCGCAGTGCTGCCGATACGTGCCCGACTTACGGGATACTCGAAAATAAAGAACCGACCCTGGCCACTGCCGTCTCCCTCGTCTCTTTTCCTCGGCCGTCCAGCTCGTTTTCAGCTTTTCGTTCGTCCTTCTCGCGCCGCCGTCCCCATTCCAGGGGTTGCACGAACCACGATTCTTCATCTTTCATACAGTTTTTACTCTCGTCCGGCACACTTACCGTCGCCCCTCGACGACCCCCCGCCGACTCCCCCCTCAGCTTTGAGCTTTCACTCCGGTATATCGCAGAACATATATCTGTGTGTATAGCACTGCGGTGATTTTATACACTTCCCGAGCTTCCGAGTGGCCGGAAAGCCTTATAACGGTCTCCACTTCGGAGACTCGGAAAAACTTTATTTTTATTTTTTCTTGATTTTACATTAATCTTAATTACTGTAATTCTATTAAAACATTTATAAATTCCATCCACTTTCTTTTTTTTTTTTTTAGTAACTTTCAATTTTTGCTACTTTAATAATTTGTCCAAAAAATATATTTTATTTTGATATTATAAGGACCTTATAAGGAAGTTAAGAAAAAAAGGCAATCGGAGTAAACTCATAGGCTAAAAGTGGTGAAAAATGGTCCACTCAATTTGGCCCCTAAACCGATGATCCATCGATCCTGGCCATGTTCACCACTTCGATCCTACATAGATTCGAGGTTGTATCGATGTATCGAGGACAGAATGAGTTTAAGTTTCGACTATACATTTTCCACCCCCACAGTTTCCCCATCCGCTAGTTACGTTTACAGTAATCGATGCCCCGCCTTATAAGGGTCTCTTGGAAGACCCAGAAAACTTTTTTTTTATTTCACGATCATTTTAAATATAATAATTCCAAGAAATAATACAATAATTGATTTTTCAATATTTCCATTAAAACCTCGAGTTTTTATTTCACCATAAAATTAACAAATTCCATCCAATTTTTTTTTTAATCATTACAATCCTTACAACTCTAATAATTAGTCTAATAATTAGTGTAAGAGTAAATTTAATTTTTCAAGCACCTTAAAAAAAGAAAAAAAACCGTCAACAGAACTTCTGTGTAAGGTAAAAGTGGTGAAAAATGGCCCACCCAAATGGGCCCCTAACCCGATGACCCGTTGATCCCGGCCATATTGGCCCCTCGAACCCACCACCCATTCAAGAAACTACCCTGTCCGACTCGTCCAACGTGATGGACAGCCCGCCTTTAAGTTTCTCCTTTACGACATTTCCCGCCCCCGCACTTTCCCCATCCGCTAGTTACGTTTTCAGTAGTCAGCGCCCCGCCCGAGACACTTTACGATGTACCGTTTCTCCGGCATACATAAATATCTGCCGCGAGGCCGCGCGGGAAACGTCCTCGAGGCTCCGCAGAGAGAAATCACCGCCCGCGCCACGACAGAATTTTGAATAATCCTCCGCCGTCTCGGTGAGAATCCGTCCCGTCCGTTTTCGCCCAGGCTGGGCCCCCGAGGGCGAAATGCCGTCGCTGAGAGCGCGGACGTGTTCTCGTTATCGCCGTGGATATTGGACGAGCGCGGTTTACGACGAAGGTGACGGTGAGGAGAGCCTGACTTCGAGAGCTCCGACGCCCCGCTTCTGCTTCCGGTGCGGCCGCCAGAACCGCGCGGGCCGAGGGTGGACGAGAAACGTACGGCGATGTGTGTTCGCTGCCGCCGTGCCGAGCGGGCGGGAGGAGCGCGAGCATTTCGCGATACCGAGGCTGTTCCATATACGCGGGGCTATAAGGGGGCTAAGCGGCAATAAAGGGTTACGTTTATGCTCCGAGGGAGAAATTCCCCGTTGAGAGGTCGACGACCCCCTCACGCGAGTACCACCTTTCGGTCACGCCGGTGAGATTCCCGACAACGGGGGCGCGCGCGATATTGCAGTGTCGTAATTGAAGGACCGGCCGGAGACCGCGGGAGAGCGTTGGGTCGTTCAGGTGGAGCTGGGATGCTTCTTGGTGATCCTGGGAAGCATCCGTGCGACTCTGGGGCATCGGTTTTGAAGTAAGTTTCAAGTATCTGCGGATCGGATCTGAAAATAGGACGTTCGGTAATAAAGACTAATTTTTTGAATTCTTTATGAGATTTATGAAGGGTTGATGCAACTATGAAGCATTGGTCGTTAATTACGTTTTAATTATGAAGTCTGAGTGCACTGATAAAAAAATACGGTTGAATAAACTAAGATTCGGGCAGGGACGTTCAACTAAATATTTTGTTGGTACAGCTAAAAATTCGGCTAGTTCAACCATTTATTGGGTGATTCCACAAAAATATTTTTGGGTCATTAAAATATTTTGTTCGACCAACTAAATATTTATTTGAACGTCCCTGCCCGAATCTTAGTTGATTCAACTGTACTTTTTTTATCGGTGTGGACGAGGTGAAATACGACATTTGGTAATGGAGACCGTCATTTTTTATAATTCTTGATTCAATGTATGAGTGATTGATGCAAGTATGGACATTCGCGATTGATGATGTCTTTTAGGTGAGTTGAATTACCACGGTTGGTAAAGAAGACTGTCCTGAGATCGCGCGAAATCGTTGGGTCTTTCAGGCACAGCGGGTAGGAATTTTGCCGATATTCATGCAACTGTGGATATTGGTTTTTAATTAAGTTTCAAGTATGCGTGGATCTGCGGCGATTGATTAAGTTTCTAAGGCAAGGTGGAATGTCACAAGCGGTAATGAAGATTGCACTTTTTAAACATTTTGATTCAATGTACGAGGGTTTAATGTAACTGCGAGTTCTTGATTTTGAATTAACTTTTCAATATGATGGTTTGAATCACCGGTGATTGATTATGTTTCCAAGGTGAGTTGAAATACCACTGTTGGGAATGAAAACTAATATTTTTTATTCTTCATTCAATGTATGAGCGTTTAATGTAACTGCGAGGCATTAGTTTTGAAGTAACGAAAACTGTCATCACACCCAGAAAAAAAAAAGTATTTGACGGCCACCGTTTATTAAGATTAAGTAAATAGTTACCCTAAATGAAATAAATATTTATTTAAATCAAATAAATATTTTACTTAATCTTAATAAACAGTGGCCGTCAAAAAAATGTTTTTCTGGGTGCAATTTTTTTTTCTTCTTACTTCCACCTACGACGAATTAACGCTTTGACCCTCTTTCTGCGTTTCAATAAATATGTTTTCGCTGACACTCGATAAACCCGAGGAAATAAACGGCTTTATTCTCCGCTCAAAATACAAATAAAACAGGAAATTACATTTTTCAACTAAAAAAAGAAAACGCGATATCATTACCGGAGCGATTTACACTAGCCACTCCATCGAATAATTAATGCCGATGAATATGCATAATCTTCGCCGTCAACTTCGTCCCTCAGCCCGTTAGCGAGCCGACTCATTATGCCGGTTCCCTTTTTTTCCACTGCAAATTAAATCGCTTATGCAATTCTCCCCCCGGCTCGACCCGGCCGCGACACAGGCGACCGTGCAAGAAGTACCCGAACTACTTGCAGCGCCTCTCGCGAATATTACTTTCGCTACCGACCGTGTAACCTCGGCCACTTGAGCGAAGCGAGACTCCACACATGCATGTAATTCCAGCCACGAACATAAGTGAGGTGGGCGATTCACGAGCAAAGTCTCGATTGGACCCACTCTCAAAGCTCAAAAAAAAAAAAACACCCC
>JAPYZC010009297.1:0-17317 GCA_030522665.1 Ichneumoninae sp. A BG-2022a
TGGTTTCGGCGAATTGGTATTTTTGAAAACTCAGCTATGAGGTGATTGCATGGCCATAAGGTGATGTCTATAATGTTGCTCACTTCATATCCGATGCGTTCGATCATGCCCAGCGTTGCGCAGCCGCTTGTTACAATTGACCCGTGTTACTTTTGTCCCCGGCCTCCCCTACAACGTCGTCGCCATCAGCAGCGACAAGTAGATGGAAGGAAGCGCCCAGCTGGTAGTACATCGTGTGTGCCGGGGCTTATGTGCACAATGTAAACTATGATAGTCAAGAGGGAGGCGGAGGAGGGGCGGAGAGGCCATGTGCCCGTCCCGGTGCCATCTCGCACGCTAAGAAGAACCGTCGCGAAACATCGGGCCAAGTGCATGTCTTATTCATCGCGAACTCGTGAGGGAAAAACAAAACCGACCCTCGCTCCGGAAACGACCCGGACGACACCGTGCACGGTTGCGTGGAACGTTACGATGAATAAAAACTCGCAGCTTCCTCCCAGCGGTCCACCAGATGCAGCCCGTCACGGCGGCGACCCGACGGACTATTGCATGGGGTCGCGAAAAATAAAAAAAACGTCGCGGTTACTATTTTATACACGCTATTGTGTATTTCACAGGGCGACGCATGGCTGATCTTCGGAGAGATTTATTCCTATTCTTATCTACAAAAAATTCGTCTAAGAATCTTTCTTATGCTCCTTGGATAAACGATTTCTTTTCTTTCTCTTACTGAAATTATCGTTAAAATTATAATTTTTTTTACTGAAATTATTGTTAGAATTATCATTAAAATCATTAAAATTATTAAGTTTACGATGAATAAAAACTCGCAGCTCCCTCCCAGCGGTCCACCAGATGCAGCCCGTCAAGGCGTTAATCCGATGGACTATTGCATGGAGCCGCGAAAAATTAAAAAAAAAACGTCGCAGTTACTATTTTATACACGCTATTGTGTATTTCGCAGGGCAACGTATGGCTGATCTTTGGAGAGATTTATTCCTATTCTTATCTACGAAAAATACGTCTAAGAATCTTTCTTATGCTCCTTGGATAAACGATTTCTTTCCTTACCCTTACTAAAATTATCGTTAAAATAAAAAATAAAAATTACTGAAATTATCGTTAAAATAAACCAAAAAAAATGTACTGAAATTATGGTTAAAATAATTTTTTTTTTTTTACTGAATCTATCGTTAAAATAAAAAAAATTGTTTACTGAAATTATCGATAAAATGGTATTTAAAATCATTCAAATTATTAACTTTACGACGTATAGAAACTCGCAACTTCCTCCCAGCGGTCCACCAGATGCACCCCGTCGCTGCATCAAGCCCCTGATATTGCGTAGGGGCTCGAAAAAGAAGAAAGCCCCGGCTATGACGTCATGCACATTCGTGTGTATTTCACACACCGACACATGACTGATCTTTGGAAGGATTTATGCTCATTTTTATCTAAAAAAACATGGCATTTAAGTATCATTTTTTTTCTTCTTCGATGACAAATCTCGTTTTCATTGGTTTTTTCTTACAAAAATTATAATTCCGATAAATTTTGTTTTCTCATCACCCCGATTCCGAATTGCGATGCGAATTTCCTCCGTTCGTGTTTCGTCGCCGCTCTCCCCGGGGTAGCTTTAATTAGCTCCTGGGCGGGTTCGGTAATATTTCGTGGTTCTCCGAAGCACGTTTGATCCTAATAATGTTCCGAGCGTAGGGGGGTTTTTAACCGGGGAACCGCACGACGGGCCAGCGCGGGGCCGGTGGTCCTCCGGCGCCAGCATCGCCGGGACACCCTCCGGTTCTCGGCAAAGATGGTGGTCATGCGGAACCTCGGGGTCGTGTGGTGCTAAAAAAAAAGAAAACCCCAGCAACGCTCCGGCGGAGTAAAAAAGAGTACAAAAAAGAAAAATTGTGACTCAGCGACACACAGAGCGAGAGAGATAAGGACGCGATAGAGGGAGATGAAAAAAAAGCCCCCGGGTGAAGCAGCAATGAGCTCACGCTGTCGCGAGAATCGAGTTTCAAAAGGCCTTCCAGGTCATGCTCTCGGCGTGAAAAGAGCACACACCCCGTGCGGTCGACATTGTGAGGGAGAAACTACAGAGCAAGCATGCCCCTCGCCACACTCTTTCCCTCCGGTTCCTCGGGCTCTTCGTCCTCCTCCGTCGCCGTTCCTTTTTTTCCTTCCCGCGGTCTTCGCCTATGCATGAATGTAGGCGAGACCGACACATATAACCCAACCGAGCACGTCTCAACTTATTACAAACCCGGAGATATACATCTTTGTGAGATATTATGCTTTAGTGGAAATGACTTTCCGTATGCATGCGGTCGGCCAGGTGTGCCGCGAGAACCGTTCTCTCTCCCTACCTCACCCGCTAACGCCTGCACGAGGCTGCACTTTTTTTCCCACTTTTATTTTTCGTTCTCGCGCCCCGGTGTACCTTGACAACCTCGCGACCCTTGTAAATCCGCGCGGCACACACGCCGCTCAGACCTCGCCATTAAATCTCGCTCGAGACGATTTTTCATTTTTTTTTTCTTAGGATTGTTTTGGGCACGAGTTATGGAAAGAAAAATTGACAACGACGGAGCATCTTTCTTGTCGAAAACAAAAATTTGGTAACCATTTTTCTCAACCGGTCGACACTTTTGGTAATTGCAAAAAATGTGAGTTGAAAAAATGCACCTTTCCAATTAAAAAAAAATCTTTTAGAGTAAAATTGATATATGATAGGGTAAAAGTGGGGAATATGGACCGGTCCATATATCATTGATTTACGTGTTAATCGAGGTGGGCCATATTCACCACTTTTACCCTATATATTGAGAATATATATATCAAACATATATATATATCAAACAATATATCAAACATGTATCGCTGAATGAATTATTTAGTCGCGAACGGAACATCAATCTCGAATATTTCGATGAGTTTGCGAATCGGTAATTATTGGATCCGCTTTATCGTTCGTATAGGGGCGGGAGTGCATATTTTCGCGGGATAGTTTCGTCGTGTGGTTATCGGGGTCTCATTGAAAAAACAGTCTGGTGGAACAGTTTTTCAACGATTTTCAAAAAAAATTCTCAACCGCTTGACACTTTTCGGGATTATGAAAAGTGCAGCTTGAAAAAATGCAACTGTAAAATTTTTCTTTACATCTGTTTGTATAAAGAATGATATATCACATATATAAAAAAAAATATTACTCAATGAATCTGATAACAGTTTTTTAACAATTTTTCTTAACCGTTTGATACTTTTCGCAATTATGAAAAACATAATTCGAAAAAACGCACCTTCAAAATTTGTTTTACCTCCTTTGGATAAAAAAGGTTATATATAAATATATAAAATATATAAAAAACATATTGCTCAATGAATTATTTAGTCGCGAAACAGATCGTCAATCTGGAATATTTCCATGAGTTTGCGAATCGGTAACGATTGCACCTGCCTCGCCGTTCGCGGGCGCGCATATTTTCGCGGGATAGTTTCGTCGTGCCGTTATCGGGGTCGTCGACTAGCCGGGGGAGGGAGAGCCAGAGACGAGCTCGAGATCCGGCTCGGGCTTATTGGCCGAGTCATTTGTCTCGCGGGTTGTGCATCGAATTACGCCGTTATGCAAATCGAATGATATCCTCGGGTTCTCCCCGGCGGCTGTCGAGTCACCGCCGTCAGAAGCGGGGCTCGTTCCATTGCAGATGCGCTCCGCGAGAGAGCGAGAGTTTAATTGAGCTCCTGAGTTCTCGGTTAATAATACACCGGAGAGAGAGAAAGCAACGAGAACGAGAGAAAACCGACACCGTCGAAACCGCGCTCTTGAAAATCGTCCCGCTGGTAGGGTAAAAGTGGTGAATATGGCCCACCTCGATTAAGGGCGCGGTAAGGTATTAACATTTTTTTTTGCTTTTTTTTAAATAAATGTATAATATCTCAAGAAGATTGTGTTAAAATTTCAAGTCGATCGGAGCAAAATTAACGAATTATTTTCACGAAAAAAAAATTGGCTTGCGGCGAAATTTGTTGACCAATTTTTTTTTTCATCAATTTGTTAATAACATTTTGGAATTATTATTATGCAAAATTAATCCTTTGAGTACCTTTAATATGCATGCATTTTTTCAGATTTTTATACATTCGAGAAGTATTCTCAAACTTGTGTGAAATGAGCGCTAAGCGACCAAACTCTTCGCGTTTTTCAAAGCGTTTTTCTGAAACTTGTCATATTTGAAGTTCGTGTTCACGATAACTCAAAATCTATTGGACCAATCGTTTTGAAATTTTGCACAGTACGTCTTCACATAATTTATCAGGTATTGTCCAGAGCTTTTTTGTTTTTTTAAAAATAATTACTGTTTCAACAACAAATAAGCCGATTTTTTTAGCGAAAATCGGTTTTTTGGTTCCCAAGTGCTACGAAAAATTGAAAAACCGAAAAAAAATCCTCTCGTCATTACCTCGAGAAACATCTCCTTTAACAAATACATTTTGATTTTTTGTTTCACATGATTCTGTTGCGAGTTATGATGAACACCGCAAATCAACTTTTTTTCCAGGCGCCTCCGGAGATTCATTGTCATTCGCTCAATTTTGAGTTTACTGAATAAACGAACACTATCTGTATAGCCAAAAAAAAAATCTTAAAAACATGCCTTTTTTCACCGAATTAACCTTATCGGGCCATTTTACTCCACACCAAAGCCCACTTATTCAGCTCGGTTGTTCGACTTTACTTCATCAATCGTTTGAAACACAAATAAAAATAAATAAAAATTAATCGATTAGGCAACATCCCCATTACGGCAAGCGAGTCTGCCACATTTTACCTTCATTACCAACATCCGTCACGATTTAAAAATTTTTTAACCTCACTTAACCACCGTTCAATCAGCGAGCGTAATCACATTGTTCCATTATCCACGAGGTAACTTTGCAGTAAATAAGTTACCCTTTTTTCTTTTTTAGAGTGAACAAGAATCGAATTACGAAAATTGACGAACATAGTGGAAAAAAAGAGAACTAACGAATGTCGCTCTCGCGCCTCGTTCCCCTTGCGTGTGTGCTCTGCCAAAAAAAAAAAAAATTAAAAAATAATAAAACCGACATGTGTCAAGGCCGATGAAAAACTCGACGCTATCATTCGAGCGAATAACGAACGGCGCCTCGGTATATAGCCGGTAATTAGTGATAGATTGAATCGATAAATAATAATGAATTGGGTGGAGGCCTTGAGTCATCAAAATCCGGTGCGCGAGGGAAACGAAAGCCGGAGAGACGGAGAGGAGGTTAAAAAAAAAAAAAATCTGGGGGTGCGGTAAGCGAAAACGTAATCGAATTTATCGTTCGCCAAGCTACACCGCTCTCGCACCGCACTGGTACTGTACTCCTGCGGCCGCGAGCGGTTTTCTCTCTGCAGGTGAGAGTGATTTGCAGGTCTGCGCCGTGCTTCGTGATAAATGGTCGTGCCACCGGGGTTGTCCGTATTAATACGGGCAAGCCAGCAGCCCGCTTCCAAAAACCTATGTCCATGTGGCCGCGGCCGCCGGCTCGTACGCAACCCCGCCGAAAGTGTTCGTTCTCTATCTTTCTCGTTTTACACATACGTACACGCTTATATAATATCCCACAGTTGCAATTTATCCCAAACCGAGGGTGTCGCGTATAACCCCCTGCCCCCCAACCCCCCCAACGAAATGCCCGGTGGAAACATCGGGACGCTCGCACCCCGTATACCTGGCACGGATTTGTTTCAGGAAATTGGACATACCGGATTTTTATCCTACAAAATATTCAACCCCAGTCTCGCAGCTGTTATCAGTTTTTCGGAAAAAAAGTCAGCTTTCACGGGAGGCGAGAAGCGACGTCGTTGCGTGTACGCTAATAGCAGTTGGATGTGTATACGAGTATAACCCAATAATAACCAGTACAGAAACTCGTCTGCCGCTGCTATCGGGTGATGTTTCATTCAACGCGCGGTGCACCACCGGGGCGGTTTTTTTTTTTTTTTTTTTTTTTTTTTTTTTTTTTTTTTTTTTTTTTTTTTTTTTTTTTTTGTTTATCGGGATGTTTATTGAAGAATTTTTGCTTTTCATCCATTCATGGATCGAACGACACGGTCTATTCGCGGACGGGGCTTGAGGGATATTAAATTTATTCCTTTGATGATAGAATGAAAATAATTTGATAAGCCAGGAGCGAATTCGCATCCACGGGGCTGTGCACAGCGCTGCATTCAACCCGGCCGAAGCACAAGATAGACCGGGACGAAACGTGAAGCTAAGAGATTAAGGCCGCTCGGATGAGTTCGCATCTATGGATCGTACGTATGTGAAGCACACGGGAACTTTTTAGTACTTCGGGTCTAAGTACAAATACTTTTTCAGTCCACGCTCGCATTACGGATATTTAATGAGCAGCATGACATCCCGTTTCTATCAATACATGATTATATTTCTAAACTTTTCAATAAGTATAATTTTAACGAGAATTTTTTTTTTTTATGTATTTTTAAAAAATGACATAAAAAAACTTTTTGTTTTTTTACTTGAAAACATTTCATAACAAAAGACGACAAAGGACAAGAAGAGACCCTTTTCGTTTTTTTTATGGAATTTTTCATTAAATTGTGGAATGGAAATTTTTTTTTTATGAAAAAAAGTGAAGCTTAGGTTAAAAATAGGATCAAAAAGACTCAAGTGACGAAAATCCGGAGCGACAACTAACGAAAAAGTTTACCGGATATTTTTATAGCCAAAATTGCAAAAATGAGTGATTTTGGGTATTTTTAAAGGGATTTTTTTGCTTTCCGATGGGACTGCAGAAAAACGCAGGTGCCTATTGTTATCTGCAGCAAGATATATACAAGACGATGGATATGACGGGGTTAAAAAAGCTATATAAAGAGGGATCACTTGGATTTCTTGAGTAAAAATCTGATGCAAAATAAAAATTCGGGAGCGCATAATTCCATGTTTATTTTTACGCCGAGCACAGATCCGACAAAGTGAAGAGCGACGTTTTAATTTAACCAAATTTTTTATAAAGTTGAAAATTGAAATTTTCATATGGCTTCCTCATAAAAGTTGAAAATTGAAAGTTAAAAGGTGAAAATTGAAAGATGAAAGTTGAAAGTTGAAAGTAGAAAGTTGAAACTTTTATATCAATTCCTCGTAATGTCCCTTTATTCGCAAAGCTTCCTCTATGAGGAAGCCAAAAATATTGTAAATGCTTCCTCATGGAGGAAGCTTTGCGAATAAAAGGACATTACGAGGAATTTATATAAAAATTTCAACTTTCAACTTTCTACTTTCAACTTTCAATTTTTTTTATAAAGCCTGAGAAACGCTGAACCTTACGAACCTAATTGCGAAAAGTACTTGGAAAAGGTACTTCATACATCAAGTACTTGTGATACTGTAAAGTTTGTATTTGAAATATTTTTTGGTATTTTGCCCAGCTCTAAAATAGGGCACCTATCAACGTCATTATCACCTCTAAGAAATTAAATCCCCCCATTCAGGAGGTACCCATTTTAACATAGTTTTTCTCTGGGTTCCGATTTTGCCAAGAGCTACCCTACCTGCATCGCGTCCATGTCGATAGATTTACGCTTTCCCCGAACACTCGCCGATACGTGCGGGGAGGACTTTCCGCCAAAATAGATTTATCACATTGACAAACTTTGGCAATGTTCTCGGCGAGGAATGACCGAGTGAGTATTAGGGACTTTTCGCCCGAGGGCGAAAATTGTCTTCCCTTGTTTGTACCACCACAATAGCCATACGTTGTAACGGAACTTCCAATCACCTTGGTGACTTTAACACAGTTTGAGATGAGTTGGAGCCGGCCGTGGGCCGTGTCAGGGACATGTACATGTTACCGAGGTACTCGGGGGAATGCGGCGGAACAAGCCCGTCCGAGGCTTCGTCGTTCCGGAATTATAGAATCTCCTATCCTCGTCGAATCTCCCTCCGACCGGACGAAACTTCATCGATCCCCGGAAACACGTTCCAAATATAATCTCTCGAGTTTCTCGCCCAAATGGGATACACGTAGATCATTGTCGTAAAGCCCGAAACTAACACCCAATAGTCGAATCGTGAATTCCTCGTATGTACGAGTTCGACAACTGCGCATGCGTGGCGCTGTTGTTTCTCAATAAAAAAAACCACCTACAAATAAAAATAAAAAAAATTGAAAATGACAGGAACCTGTCATGAAGCGAAAATGAATAGAGGCCGAGTCGATATGTAGATCGCACCTAATTCATTCCCAGGATTCATCCCTTTTGACACGGTAGAAAAAAAATCAGCAACCGCATGCAACGCCCGGCCTCGCAGTTTATTTATAATAAATTACGTCACCCTCCCCCGTATATGGCAATAATTCATGTGTACGATACGGGAATATAAATAGGCACACATATACGATACGCCGGAGTATATATCATTTGAGTTATCCCGGCGGTTGTGGAGGATCTGGAACATTGCCCGACTATATCTGGGTTAAGAGGAGAGCCGCTTGTAACACACACGGCGAACGAGCGACGGGGACGAGCAAGATACACGCCATCATTCAACAGCGCCAAATCGCGTAGTCACGCGGCCTGCGGGCACATCGGTTGCGTGTTCTCTATCGACCGCGCGTTCTCCACCGCTACCAAAGGGTCGCTGACGATTTCTGGAAACCCGATTCCGATCATAGACATGCATGCTTACATTATCCACGTTGTCTGTCCACACGTGCGCAGTGCAAACAAGGGTTAGCTCCGCAATCGGTATAGATGGACGATGCTGAGTATATTGAATCTCTCGACTACGCAGCCCGGCACTGTGTAAAACGACAAGTCAAGCCGGTCAAAACCCGATGAATCTACGGTTTTTATCTTGCGGCGTGTGTTCATTTACCAGTCCCAATCGGATGGTCGGTTTATCCTAGGTAGGGTCATCATCAGGAACCGCCGAGTCGAGGAGGCTGGAGAGCCTTACATTGATCAAATTTGTTATGGTCGTTAGTGCAACGTTTTATACAGAGCTTGGCACGGTACCAAAAAATCGTACCAAAACGTACTTGAAGTATCAAGTACTTCTTGTACTTGAAGTGTGACTCCAGTACTTCTTCTACTTGAAGTATGTCTCCAGTACTTCTTGTACTTGAAGTATGTCTAGAGTACTTCTTGTACTTGAAGTATGTCTCCAGTACTTCTTGGGCTTGAAGTATGTCTCCAGTATTTTTTTTTCATTAATGTTCCCTTCCAGGTATACCTCTTAGGGGTTTTTTCCCTTAGCTCCTCTCCTAGCCTAACCGTGTACCTATTCTAACACTTTCCTGCCCGCACTTCGTTAACCTACTCTAATTCCGTGCGTCCGCAGCCGACTTATTTCCCCCTAACTGTACCGCATTCGCCGAGGACACAGGGAAACTGCGGAAACCCATGTCGGTACAACTGGCGATATTCTACTGAACCTCCGGTATTTTTGCGCTTGAGTAAAGTGCAGAAACACCTAAGTTTCAGAAGAA
This sequence comes from Ichneumoninae sp. A BG-2022a, assembly GCA_030522665.1. Taxonomy (NCBI): domain Eukaryota; kingdom Metazoa; phylum Arthropoda; class Insecta; order Hymenoptera; family Ichneumonidae; species Ichneumoninae sp. A BG-2022a. The sequence continues at coordinate 9,529 of JAPYZC010009297.1, forward strand.
GTCGATGCGCCAGCTAGCGCACTCACCGGTCGATGCGCCAGCTAGCGCACGGCTAAGCGGTCACCCATCCAAGCACTGACCGCGAACGACTGTGCTTGACTTGCAAGACCACCGGAGCCGTGCGACATACGCGCATCCACCGCTGTCGGTGTATGTCTCCAGTATTTTTCGTAATTAAGTTCGTAACGTTGATCGTTATCTAAGTTAAAAAAGGTGCAAAGTAATTAGCACGCAGCTTCCTCATTGCAAAAAATCGCCAACTGGAATTTGTGTAATTCGTCATTTTTAGGTGATTTTTTTTTTTTTCGTAAAAAAAGAGCAAAAAGTTTATGCTGTTATGTTCTGTTTATGGAATCTTTTAGAAACAAATAAAAATAATAAAACCTCGTTAAAATTATACTTCTTGAAAACTTTAGACAGATAATCATATGTTAACAGAAATCGGATGTTATACTACTCGGATGTGTACTCAAAACGTACTTGTAGGGGAGGGCGGGGCAAAATGGGGCAAAGGGGCAAAACGGGGTTTTTGGGCAAAACTAAATTTACCAATAATTTTTGGATCGGACAAGGTGGCAAAACCGGGCAGAAAAACCTGATGTATCCGATAGGGCGAATTCGGGCATCCACAAATTATTGAAAAACGACGTTTTGCCCAAAAACCCCGTTGTGCCCCGTTGCCCCATTTTGCCCCGCTCTACCCTACTTGGTACTTGAAACCGCAAAAAGCTCTAGAGGTATTAAAAAGTACTTTTGTACTTGAAGTACGTATTTGAAGTACGTACTTGAAGTACCAAACAATGACCCGGTATCTCAAGTACTGCCCGGTTCAGGTTAAAGCACCGATCTAGCGACTATAAGCGGTTTTTGTGTCCATGTTCTCTAGCGTGAGCGTCACAGAGGGCCGGTATTGGCACATCGCCGGCCAGTGCCGGTTCTGTATGTCGTGCCCACCGGGTTCTTTACCGAAGGTGTTCATTTACCGGTCCCTGCTCGTTCAATGGTCGGTTCACCCGCCCACAGTTTCGTTGGTCGTCCATCGACACTTTTGCAGGTCAATCGACCACGCTTGACGGCCATTCACATTACAACATGAACCCTTTCACCCGAAAAACATTAATTGCCGCGCGTCAGTCGGAGGTAAAATTGAGCCAGGCCGAATACATTTTCGTTTTACCGTGGATACAAAGTTCGCCGAAACTTGTCGAGCGAGGATCAACTGCAGTGAAACTTGGGGCGGAGCAGGCGGAGGAAGGACAATTGAGGGGGCATTGAGCGAGGAGAACGATTGCCTCTTGTAGCCTCGACTGAGGAAGAATCGTCGTCCGGAACGAGAAGACGACAACTGCGAAATTTCAAGTTCCTCCCCTCCCCCCCCCCCTGGCCGAGGGTGTATGTGTGCTAATAGCGAGAGTTTAACTTTGCTAAGGAAGGAACAATCGTCGGTGATGAAAATCACTCCGGGGGTGGGGGGAGGGGGTGGAGGCCTTCGGGAACGAACAATGCCGCAAGCACGCCCGAGTCGGCACGTTTCGTGACGGAAACTTGCCTTGGCCCGAGAGCTCGAGGGATGGCTCTGCACTCTGCCGTTCGGCCTTTACAGCGGGCCAAGCCGCCCTCCGCTGCCTCCGTGCACATCTATACAGCCCCATGCCCTGGTACAAATGCTCGCACGAGTCCGTCGGGCCATCCCGTGAAATTGCACCGAAAAATGGAAAGCAGCAGCAACGCCAGCACCAGCGGTCCACCTCACACTCCGATTATGGAGATTTTTTTGCCAATCTCGCGAACCGTCGCTACACATGTAGCTATAACACCGTACCCTATATTATCTCTACATGGCACTGTGGATATTTCTCGTGGATCAAATTCAAAATATATATCCATGCGCGCCGCTCGATCTCGCCGGAAACCGTAAATTCAGAATTCCCTCGACCCCCCCCCCCCCCCCCCCCCCCCCCCCCCCCCCCGCCCCCCCCCCCCCCCCCCTCTCGATGGTTCAGGAAACATTCGAACACGGTCTGTGCTTCCTATTACGATAGTCATCCTTTTTCCCCTCCATTCAACGTAATTGGAGTTATTAATTTTAACGTAATTGGAGTTATTAATTTTAAAAGCCTTGCGCTGGACACGATATATAGTAAAAATTTTACCTCGGCGAGTGGGGCACGGGTGGAAATAATTTTTTTTTTTAGTGGTCAGTCTTCCGAAAAAAAGTTATGGGTAATTATTGACAAAAAAAAAGGTTACCAAGGCATCGAGTAATCTTAGCAGAGAACGAAAAATTGCGCACTCTGCCCCCCCCCCTCCCCTCCACACATGTAGCTATAACACTGTGCCCTATATTATTTTTTCATTGCACTGTAGATATTTCTCGTGGAACAAATTCAAAATAGGGGAGACCGGGGACAAAAGTAACAAAAATCCTTTTTAACTTTTTTACCAAAAAACCCGAGAGTCTAACGCTTTAGCATCCAATGGTGTACGATTAACCTAGTCTTAGGTATTTAGTTAAAAAATGTCAAGCAGAAATATGCACGGCATTGTAATCACTGCCCCTTTAAACACAGACAAAATTGGGTAAGAATTTGGGCCGCGGTGGGGTCAATTGTAACGGGTAGTGGGGTTATTTTTAACATCCTCATGCATCAACGAAATCCTCCGCCGACCGCCATTAAGAAATGGAACGGGGGTGCATTATCACAGAGAAATTTAAATTTAAAGTTAAATTTTTTTTAAAATTATTTGCCGGCTAAGCCGTTTTAGCCGGACAAGCCATTTTAGCTGGCCTAACTATACAGCCCTATTATAAACGTTATAGTCTACAATTGGTTGGTTATACATTATAAGTGTATAAATTATCGCTGATTGCTTAGAATGTAAGAATAAAATAAATAAAATATATTGGTATTCGTATTGGTATTGGAATAAATAAATTATTGTTGGTACAATTGACCCGGATCGACTGTTCCAATCGACCCCACACATGATTATAAGCAAAGTTACTGTGGCATCGGTTAATAACAATCTGAAACGGATCGTCTCAACGGTCAAAATGTTTCGCAAAAATGTACCTTTCAATTCCTTGTGCTTGTTTGCACTAATATTTAGTATTGTGTTGCCTAGCTAACGGGATCCGAACAGACGAAAAATCACTTCTGCACTCGCGAAACACATTTGGTTTCGGCGAATTGGTACTTTTGAAAACTCAGCTATGAGGTGATTGCATGGCCATAAGGTGATGTCTGTAATGCTGCTCACTTCATATCCGATCGTCCGATCATGCGCAGCGTTGCGCAGCCGCTTGTTACAATTGATCCGTGTTACTTTTGTCCCCGGTCTCCCCTATATATCCATGCGCGCCGCGCGATCTCGTCGGAAAACGTAAATTCAGTTCCGTCGACCTCGCCCCCCCCCCCCCTTCGGTACGGGAAAGAGTTGAACACGGTCTGTGCTTCCGATTACGACATTTATCCTTTTTCCCCGCCATTCAACGTAATTGGAGTTATTAATTTAAAAAACCTTGCACCGAAAACGATATATAGTAAAAATTTTCTCCCGGCGAGTGGGGCTGAGGTGGAATTTTTTTTTTACTTGAGCGGTCAGTCTTCCGTAGAAATCTCACAAATTATTTTAGACGAAAAAAAAAATGAGCTTGCCAAGGCATCGAGCAATCTTAATGAAGACTGAAAAATTGCGCGCCGTGCCTCACCGGTGAGCAGCGGAATTAATTCGGTAAGACGAATTTTCTCCGCGGTGTAAAAAAAAAGTTCGTTCACTCCGCGTGCGCGTGAGCTTCGTGCATGGACTCAAAATTTCTATAGAAAAATCGTTCTCCGATTCAGTTAGTGGCGTGGAAGTGTAATAGGTGTTTGAATAGAATGTAGTTAGGAAGTTGACAATTAAAACCGCCCGCGTATTATGACGTTGTGAGCTTCGGGGGGAATTCTTGTGAAAGCGGAATAAAAAACGAAAAAAAAAAATTGTCGTTCCCGTCGTTGCCGGAGTTTTTTTCTCTTCTTTTCAGTGACCGATTCGGAATAGCTTCGCTGCGAAAATAGTTTAAAGGAGAACACGGGGGGTAAAACGCGTTACTGCCATTCTTCGTACTTTTCGACGTACTCTCGTTCTCCCTTTCTCTCCGCATCGAAATAAAAGAGGCGGACCGTCGGCTAGATTATAGACAGACAACGGGGTTGCGGTGTGTAAAAGCTCTCGACAACTACAAAGAATGCGGATGGGACACGATGTTTTTTTGTTGTATTTTTCAGCGTTAATTAAAAACTTTAATTGTACCGACTTGTATACACCGCCGGTCGGTGTCGCGCTGTATTGCAGAATTTAACTCTTTAAACCAACTCTCCGTCTCCAGTCTCGGCGCGTAAACTTCCCTCAGATACTTGCGGGGGGCGCGAAATAATAACTCTTGCTCGTCGATGTAAACCGAATAAAAAAAAGAAAATGTCCGAAAGTCGTGTGAGCGCTATTGTGCTCACCAGAGCTTCGGTGGTTTTGCCGATAGGGGAAAATTGGTGAATATGGCCCACCTCGATTAACACGTAAATCAATGATATATGGACCGGGCCATATTTCCCACTTTTACCCTAATAATAGAGCTGCGAGGAATCGTTACGGGCAATATGTCATTGATTTACGTGGTAATCCAGGTGGGCCATATTCACCACTTTTCCCCTACAGCTGACAAACGTAGATTTTTTAGGAGTGATCCGCAAAATCAAACCACACTAGCGGTCACTGCACAGTCACTCGCAGACACCTTGCAGACTCGCTTGCAGTGAGTGGAATAAATTCCATTCCATGAGCTAGAATTTTAAAATTAGAAAATCTGGCTAATGGGATTGGGATTTAACTCTTTAAACCAACTCTCCGTCTCCAGCCTTGGCGCGTAAACTTCCCTCAGATACTTGCGGGGGCGCGAAATAATAACTCTTGCTCGTCGATGTAAATCGAATTTAAAAAAAAGAAGAAAATGTCCGAAAATCGTGTGAGCGCTATTGTGCTCACCAGAGCGTCGGTGGTTTTGCCGATAGGGGGAAATTGGTGAATATGGCCCACCTCGATTAACACGTAAATCAATTATATATGGACCGGGCCATATTTCCCACTTTTACCCTAATAATAGAGCTGCGAGGAATCGTTACGGGCAATGCTATATAGGGTAACGTGGGGAATATGGCCCGGTTCATATATCATTGATTTACGTGTTAATTGAGGTGGGCCATATTCCCCACTTTTACCCTACAGCTGACAACCGTAGATTTTGTACGTGTGATCCGCAAAATCAAACCACACTAGCGATTACTGCACAGTCACTCGCAGACACCTTGCAGACTTGCTTGCAGTGAGTGGAATAAATTTCATTCTATGAGCTAGAATTTAAAAATTAGAAAATGTCGCACATATTATGGGATTGGGATTTAACTCTTTAAATCAACTCCCCATCTCCAGCCTCGGCGCATAAACTTCCATCAGTAAAAATTGCCGATGATCAAAGAAAAATTACCATGTCACATAGTAGCAGAGCGCCAAGGTGCCACCCATGGCATAAAGTCTCAGATTATCCAGCCATTTGTACCATAATATCTAAGACAAATTCTCATAAATCCGGTACTTCCTACCATAGGTGGCGCCCCATCGCCCTACTACACCGAAAAAAAAGTTTGGTAATATCAACCTAAGCTGCGGTTGCGGGTGACGAAAGAAATGTTTGGTCGATGGAGCAAAATGTTTGTTAAATCCAAGTGACTGATTTGTTGAAGCAACTAAATATTCGGTCAAACTACTAAATATTCGTTCAGTCAACTAAATATTTCTTTCGATCGACCAAATATTTCTTTCGCCACCCGCTGCAGCTTAGTTTGATATTGCCTAATCTTTTTTTCGGTGTACTATGTGCTATGGTAATATCTCTCCAGCGATATAGTAATTTTTATTCCATCCTTATCTCAGTGTGCGCGACGCGCCAAGTAATAACTCTTGCTCGTCGATGTAAATCGAATTAAAAAAAAAAAAAGAGAAAATGTCCGAAAATCGTGTGAGCGCCATTGAGGGCATACACGCGTTTTCGGTCTGAATAGGCGCGCGGGTCAATGGAATTGTCGGAGTCGGTGTGTAGCTGAGGGAGCCGTCGAAATGCATTGTAGTGGCAATTTTGTCGGAGTCTCCCCCCAGAAACAGAAGCAGCAGCTTCGAGCATCGAATTGGAATTGGATGGCCTTAAAGTGTACGGATGGGCACATACAAACGTACGCCCGTCGGATTTGGAACAAAGGGAAGAGAGGGGAGGGGGCGAAGGGGGGGGGAGGGGTTGGCTATGAACAATGTATTTGTCGTACAGCAGCGATGGAGAGGTACGGCATTGAAGAGCGCGCGGGAGCGAAATGGTGCGAGAAACAGTGGCGCAACACAGAGCCCGACACACACAACAGAGTCCAGCATCCCCGTGACTGTGGATGAGCAACGAACGGAGCACGCTCCGAACGGCACGTTTGCCGGGACCATCGGGATACGCGAAACAGTAGCAGCAACAGCAGCACCAGCATCACGACCCCGCGCCCCACCCCCCCCTCCCGCCTCCGCCATTCCAGCTCCGTTGTAAACCAAGCTACTATAGAGATTCTCGCGTCCAACCGTCCGTGTATTAATTGTCTTGTTACGGAACGCGTTCCACGAGGACCGGCGCTCTCGTATCTAATTTATGCTGGCCGTTCGACTGTCACGTGCTCGCCCGGCCTAATCTCCATTCGCGATGGGAGCCGCATCGTCGCCCTCGGACCACAGGTCGCTTGTTGTTACCCACCTATTATCGCGCAATCTGGCTTGTATCGGGGACAGGCGAGTCCCGAAGAAGAAAATGTACCTAGCATCGGATGTTCATTTTTTTTTCTTCAATAAGAATTTTTATCATTTATTGATAAATGTACGAGAGGACCAGGCGTGGGGACAATTTTTTTGGGGACAATGGGGCAAAATGGGATTTTTGGGCAAAACGTAATTTTCCAATAATTTTTGGATGCCCGAATTCGCTTTATCGGATACATCAGGCTTTTCTGCCCAGTTTTGCCACCTTGTCCGATCCAAACATGATCGGAAAAATTTGGTTTTGCCCAAAAACCCCGTTTTGCCCCGTTGCCCCATTTTGCCCCGCTCTCCCCTACAAGAAATTAAATATTTGATTATATACCCCCCCTCCCCCCCCACAACAACAGCGTAACCCTCTCTTATGCGATTACCATGCAAATTGTTAGACTGTTGTTCTAGCCATGCGATATATTAAATCATGGTCGATAAACATTGATGTAATAAATTGGAACTGGTTAGGTCCACCCCCATTTTTAAGGCTTCTGTGTGCCATCCACACAGTAACTCTCATATCAATTTTCGACTTTCAAATCCCCCTATAGCGTATCGCATTTGCACGCGGGTGCAAGGAATTGCGGAAAACCTACGACGACTCAGTCGATCATTCCAACTGGGTCTTGATGTTCGCATTCAATACTTCGAGTATGAACACCAATCCTCGGTATCGGACCTCCCGCTCAACGGTTCCAATGCGCCACGACTAGGCGGTCACCCATCCAAGTACCGACCGCGAAAGATTCCACTTGACTCTGGGGAAGCTGCAAACAAACCGCGCATCCACCGCTGTCGGTGTTAGGGTGAATTTTTGTTTTCAAGTTCCTGTTATGACTCTGGCTATTTTTCTGCCTTCAAGCCGCTATTCCGCAATTGTTTTTTCTAGTCTTCAAACCAGTTGTAAAGTTCACGG
>JAPYZC010009302.1:0-11752 GCA_030522665.1 Ichneumoninae sp. A BG-2022a
GTACAGTTACAATTACAGTTACTGCAGTTATTATATGTACAACAGCTGTTGTAAAAAAAACTGGCACGCCAAGTTTTTTTTTGTCAACATTTTTTGCATCTTGTATTTTTTTTTTTAGATTGTTTTCCTAAACATATTTTTTGAAGAGTTTTTTTGTATGTACTATTACTTGGCTGGTTTGATTGGATTTCTTTTCGATTTTTTTTTTTTTTTATCCAATACCTCTACTACGGCTCTACTACTGAGAGCAGAAAAACTCTGGATGGGGCAGAAGAAATCGGTCTTTATAATGTTTACAATAAGGTTTTCATTACTCCTTCGTTCGTTTTCTCCGTGATGCACTTTCAGGAGTTGTTCCTCGGTTTCCTTTATACCAATTGCCATTGTCGATATGCAGAGACTTGACGGACGGCGAACAAAATAAAAAAACTGGAAAAAAGGAATAAACAAAACACTGAGAAACAGTCGAAAAATGTATAGGCTCGATGGATACTAAAGATGTAGAAGGGAATATAAGAGAGATAAGAAAAAAAACAGGCGGGTGCGAGGACCGAAGAGGAAGAGAGGTCACTGAATAATAGAGGGACCCATTTACAGATGCGCGATAGTCTTCTCGTCCGAACGAGCACCGAGCTATCTGAAATTCAGGGAATCACTAGCGTCCTCTTCTGTTATTGCCTCCTTATGCCCGCCGGCGAGTCAGTGAGTTCCGAAACAAGAGAGAAACGAGCTTCGCTCCATTAGTAGGATGAGAACTCTGCGAATTCCTATGCCCATCTTTGTGTTTCGCTTGCACCATCAGCTAAATTCACCAACTCGGAACTTATACCTACCTCTTTTACATCTGGCCCACATATTTCTCTGTTTTCATTTATTTTTTCTCATTTCATTTTACGACTCGCGTAAATCTGCCTTGCATGAAACAGAGTATTGGGAACTCCCTTGAACATGGAGGTACAAGCAACGTGTGGAGACTGTTAAAATTGCAGAGAGTGTAATTTTATTTGGAAAAGTAAATAAATAATTCATGGAGTAAGTAATATTCAATTCACGGTGAAAGTGATCACTGCTTCCTCGTTTTTTCTTCAAACCTTTGCAAATGCAAGGAATAAATGAACGATCGATGTGCAACTTGTAAGCTTAATAATATAATTCAACGCGATATCACTTTTAAGAAATGATGCCTAACCCATACTAATGCAGTATATCATTAGCTTATACCCGTGGAATATACATAGCATTTAGGCACCCGACGGCTAGCTTTACAGTACAGCGTGCCTGTTGTGTGTGCCCAACAGGCACACGATCAAACGTTCTAGTGCACCCTGTTCTATATGGGAGGACAACGTACAAAGGGAGAATTGGCGAAACACCCCGCCGCTAGGTGTTTGCATGCGCCAGCTGTTGACGGCCTGACAACCTTAAGTACCCATCTTGAACGACGTAAGCCTAGCTATCACAGTGCAGGAGTACACTTCTTCTTCTTTGAGGAATTGTGAAACCGACATATGGAGCTAAAACTGAGATTGTCTGAGATTACGACAATATTTTTTTTATTAATCAAAGAGACCAATTTTTTTTCTTCATTGTGTTTACTATTGCTTATTATTCAGAATTTCGGATATTTCTATCAAAAATGTCGTCATACATTGTCACTGGATTCGATGATAACTAAATAATCGTGGACGACTAGGCGTAATATGTCTCGTACTGATTCGCTTTATGCCCCTTCCTTCAGCAATGCCACGTTCGAAAGGTCGTTCATAAGTTCATAGGTGCAAAATTCTGGAATTCACTGCCTTGGGCGGTGACGGCGGTGAGTGCAGAAACACCAAAGTTTCAGAAGAAAGCGCCTCCCGCTCAACGGTCGGTGCGCTGACCAAGCACTGACCGCGAACGATCTTGCTTGATTTTGGAGACCACCGGAGCCGTGCACCAACCGCGCATCCACCGCTGTCGGTCTGGAAATCTATATATATATATATATATATATATATATATATATATATATATATGGTGGTCTTCGACTTCACCAGTATGGTACAATCGATCTGTCGAGCTGAAATTTTTGCCCGCGCGTGTTCTCTACGATACTGTACTGGAATATCGGATTCTGTATAGTAGTATGGGAGTGACGAGATGCGTGTGCGGCAATCTGTAGCTAATTAGACGGGAGGCGTCGAGCGCTTCTGATAGATATGGACATAGAGTATAAAAAAAGACTCATTCGTCGGCCATCACCCAGGTATTGGCCACCTTTCAGTGGTTGCAATACGAAAGACTTTGGACAGAAAGAGTTGAAGGTATGCAAGTAACTCCAGTTTGGTTCCGCGTCACAAACAACCAATTACTATACAGTATAATATACATGATACTCAGTCGAGAGGCAGCGGGTCTCAAGCTTCAAGCATGGCCAGGTAGTATGAAGTTGCATAGATCCGCATGCACATGAATATTGTCTCATGAGTGGTACTGCGGAGCGATGCAGTTATTAACAATAGGCAATCCGCGTATTCAGGGTGCTCCGCGTCGCAGACGTTCGAGAGTCGATTCCTGGTTGTTGTATCCTACCGCATAACGTATACGTACCCGTAGAGCTGCGCCTTCCGTGGCTGCGAGGGCGAGCGAGCTCCTGGTACTATACTACCGAGACTAAAACATATTCTATGCACACTGAAGCGAGGAGGTTTATCGGTTGTACTATTCAGTACGTTGGTACTTTCCCAACGAGCCTCGCGGACACCCCAAAAGGACACAAAGGGCAGGGCTTAGTAGCCATATGGCGTTTGTGCCTGTCTTGTGTCAAGTAGAAACACCAGGAGAAATGAGAATGACCTTATCGCTCGCTACTGACATTGATGGCCAGTGTAAAAATGGCTTATCACAAATTTGCCGTTCTTACTCAAACCATCGCGGTAAAATATCAAATTAACCGGTCATCATCAATCAATTAATTTAGCCGTAAGCCTACAGTTATCGTTTGACTTCTTTGTGTAGATTATCCGTGGATGCCCTCATTACCCCCACATTCCGAGCTCTTCTTCATGCTGCTGATACTCTTACTTGCGCTTCATTTCACTAATGGCTTTGTGAATGGCCTGTAGCGCGCTGGATACGAAATATTTACGCGTGGGCGTCCGCATAGCTGACATACATGGGACCTGGTTTTGCTCTCGTAAGCAGTTTGAAGAATTTGCAGCACCACTGCCGGACATTGATGCGGCGATATGTACTTTGAGCTGGGATCGATTGCGTTTACACTACTGTGACAAGGAATACAAACATTTTGCAGTTCATCCACTCGAAGGATCTCGACCAAGTATAATTGAACATCAGAGACCAGAGAGAGGAACAAGTTCAGAATTTTATCAGTTGTTGAAATAAGTGAGCCGCTAAAACTACACGATAATAGTGATACACCTTGTTTATCCATCCTCCATATTATTCGTGGCACCTAACTCATCCGGGTGCTCCGCATTAATCAAGATTTAAACGAAAAAACTTATTTCGGATAGACGAGAGTTTTATTGGAAAGTAGTTTCCACAATTATCTGAATGAGACTGTACCGATTCTTCTGTTAATGTTGTAACGTCCGATGGATAAACGTCTGTACGTTTGAAATGAAATAATTTTTTTTTTAACTTCAAGTGTGTTGGGAATGGAAAAATGATTAAGAAATATACATTTTTGTTTGCGGAAACGATGAACAATAAACATTTACCGATCTATAAATATATTTGATTTTAATACTCAACGGGACTCAGAGTCGATGAGGGAACGTGACATGCAGTGCAGCCTTCAGGGGGTTCTGACCTCGTTGGTGAGTTTCTTGCACGGATGCCCTCGTTGAGAACTCGAAATTGCGTTTTACGAGTTCAAGCCTACAGGCTGACTGATATCGATCTGTAACGTATACTCGGTATAGTAGCTCATGAGTTATACATCATTTATATTATGAAGTGAGGGTGAGCGAAAGTAATAATAAACAGTTTATCCTTCTGTCGGGGTCTCTGAGGAGATTATATGGTTACTGGGGCGAACTCGCTGCTCTTGTCTCATTGTATGTAACCTGAGAAGATTACGTCGAAGCTGTGACCGACAAGCATGTCCATTGTAGAGCAGGGTCGCAAGATCCGGTAGCCCTCGTCTCATATCGTTGCAGGGTATAGTTTCTTTTTTTTTTTTTAATTTTTACTCAGCCGATACCAATCCACGCGTCGCATCACTAACACCCGCGTCGTTTTTCGGGGACAATACTAGTTAGTTGATCCGACCCATGCCACGAAAATGCACTAATAAATTGATTCGCAATTATGAATAATTAATCATCGTAAACAATTACACTAATCATAAAATCGCAACCGTGACCGTGTTCATCGGGGTATACTGGCAGAGTTACCAACACGGTCCACTACTAAAATGAGGTTGATTACCAAGCGTTGTTGAGTAGTACCGTTACCATACTGACTGACCAATGGCTTCTCCAATGGTCCCAGCTCTGGCGGCCAGTACTTACGGCATAACAATAGTACTTAGCTATTTTATTCATAAAGTCGTATGAGTATCGGGCATAAACTGAGCCGGAACTCGTATTAGTATTGCCGAAAAAATTTCGTCAGTACCAGTCCGACATACAGAAGAGTATTGGCGTTACACTGCAAAGAGAATAAAGATTCGTATTGGCTGGAGAATATTACCCACGCACGGCCGACAGTCGTCTGAGTAGGGAGCACGTGTTCCGATGATACTTTTGTTATTTTATTGGTGACCAAAATGGACGTTCGCCCACGACGACGAACGACTTCGGGAAAGTACCCGTTAGCGACGTTCACTCAATGTTCAACACAAAATATTGGTAAACAACGAAATTTGGTTTCAATTTGCGCGACTACTTTGTATTATTATTTCTAATTCCTTTATTATAGTTTTTATCTATAGTACTGTAGAGCTTAGTGTTAAAAAAGCGTCGATTATTAGTCTCGTGATCGCGGGTTCAAGTCCCCATTACCGACCAAACATTTTTTTCGCATGATTCCCATGTGTGAAGATACGAAGCAATTGTGGAATGATAAAAAAAAGCATTTAGGAGTCACGCAGATTGATATTTAATTTTACTTTATTGATTATTAATTATTTTTATTCAACATCGGCGATATCGGCAGCTGACATTGGGTCAACGTCATTTCATAACGTTATGCGTAGACTTTTCGGGACAAAGCAAAGCATTAGCGGATGTATAATTTAAGTTAAGATAATTCTATTGGGTTACATCTGCACTTTGGGCTTTTCCCTTGACACACATATTCGTCTAGTCTCTATTAATGATGCATGGACTTATGAACTTTAAACCTTTCGGCCGTCTACTTCGTACAATATGATTCTAAATTTTTCTGTTACGTCTAAAGAGACGCAGTAAAAACAAAGACCGGTCTAGGGCTTATTATTGTTACAATAAATTTGTGAATATTCAAGCGATAAAATGGGTACGAGTTATTGTCGAGGCTAGTAGAAACCCCGATACAGATGAACGGTATAGATAGCTACGAACCTAATTCTAAAAACGCTAAGAATCCTATACATAATATCTACCGGGAGGTTCAGACAGTACCCGCTGTAGTTTGTACGGGAGACAGGGGCAAAATGGCACAGCGGGGCAAAACGGGACAGTGAGGGCGAAACTCAATTTTCCAATAATTTTTGGATGCCGCATTTTGGTCTAGAGATTACAGCCGGATTTTCTAAGCCGTTTTGCCCCACGTACCACCATCGACACCATCCAAAAGTTAATGGAAAATTGCGTTTTGGCTCATTATCCCATTTTTCCTTTCGTATAATTGTCTATTTTTTTACTCGATGTGAAATGAATTATAATTTAAAAAATAATATTAAATCCATCTCATCACTACTGCTGGCGCAGCCCCTACTACATTGGCCGTTTTCCGTTTTTCGGCCGTGTATCAATGATGGGAGAGTGCAGAAACGCAATCACGATAAATCATTGATGAGATCACGCGGCAAAGGTCCCCGGAGAGGCCGAGTGCGGTTGCCCGCGTAGACGCCGTGAACCGTTTCCGTATTTGGTAGATGCAGGACTCTCGATACGGATGAGAACGGTACAGAACGCGGATGAAATATTGATGAAATATTGATGAAATATTGATGAAATATTGATGAGGGATATGACGACGATGGTCTCGCACTATTGGTTACAGAACGTCGGACATTCCTCGTTCACTCGTATTCAATCCTCCTTTTTATTCCCGGCACCGGAGTCCCCGTTCGTTTATTCGCGGTGACAATCGCGCCTATAAATATTCACCTGGTTTGCTGCCTCGTACAACCTATGTCTCTTCGTCCTTAGTTCCGTCAAGGTGCCTATGTATTCGTATACTATACGTCTTTCTATAATATATTAAAGTCTCGCCACCGCTGTCGCCCTGTCACAAATCAAGAGGAGGTTGTCAGCTTTACCATACTGAGACGTAGCATCACCCTTTTTATGAAGGTGATGCTTTTCCTCCTTATCGTACTGGAATGAGGTCCGCTTCATTATACACAGAGCGTCTTCCCGTATGGTGAAGTTAACACACACCCCCTTCCCCTCCACCTTAAGGCTAAAATATTAAGTCCCCTTTGGGTGGTCCCTCATGCCGAAATATTCTAAAAGTCCCTTTACATTGAGGGGGGGGGGGGGGGGTTGACTATTCTGAGTCCGCTGCCTATGTTTTACTTACCTTAAGTCTTTTGGAGACTCTTCATGCGAGCGCGCGAGCTATCAGAAGCACGGGTACAAATCAATAGACAGATCGATCTTTATTTAGTATATATATAAATAAAATACTAAGAGGTATCTGTATGCGAGTGACTATATGTATGTTTGGCAGGCGTAAAGTAGTCGGCAGCGAAATCGTTGATTTACTATGTTTACAATACCACGACAACCCCTCGTCGTAACTTCATTGAAAATAGTGGATTTCGGAAATGGCACGGTCATAATTGCTACTACCTTTCTGTATGATATCCATATATATCCTACACTTAACAGAGTTCCTCTAGTGAGGACTCATATACTCATATTCAATGGGAGTTGGATTAGCGCGTTTCGTTCCGAACGATGAATATCGCGGTTTCGTTCGGACCTTGAGGCTATGAATCTAGTAAAGATTCGTCAGACATCCCTATACCTGTATAACATAAAATTTTCGATATAAATCTTGCTTTTACCAGCAGCTCAACGGCAGTCGGAATATTCCACACAATCGACTGAGCGTAACAAAGTGTAAGCTCGTCGAGGATAAGCCCATCGTGGCCACTCCATTGCCGAACGTGATCCGGATAAGATAGGAAGGAGGAACGTGAGCACAATGAAATGGAGAACGGACCTGTCTAATTCACGTGTTATTGACGTAGGTATATAGTATATCGGTACATGCAACCGATATATTCACGGCAAATACATAATCTATCTCGGGGCTGTTTAATGTATATGTCCAAGTCGTAACAGTGAAACAAGAACTGAGAAACCATGACAAATGTACAAAAAACATTGAACATGTGATCTCGTTAAATACACTTCCGATTGGACAAAATCGAACGTAACACATGGAGGGGGTTATAAAGCGAGGTGCCGAATTATCTGTATTTAGGATTCTTGTTCGTGGTGAGCTACGTTTAAATACGTAGCATAACGAGTGAGGGAGAGACGAGGGAATTAAATTCTATGACAATGCTTATTCTAACAATGACAAATGTGAAATAGTATGACGTAGCAGGAACAGAAGTATATGCATCCGGTTTCTCGGAGTTGAGGGTCTGTCTTTCCCCTAGCAAAGAGCAGTAAGTCTCCGATTCGGTACGCTCGGCGATGCACGAATATGGATTACTCTGCTCTTCGTCCTCTCTTTACCTCTTGGCTTCAACTTCTCATATCCCTTTCTCTCGATATGTCACTGATGCAAGATATTTCCATTTCGTCTGAGCGGATCAACGTCCAGACCAAGCCCATTGTCTGGTTTCTCGCGGTGATCTACGCAGTCCCGTGATAGAGTGTGTGGGCGTGCATGCACGGTGAATACTTTGTAGAATGCCTATAGGTCCTAGGGATGCTTCTTTGC
Organism: Ichneumoninae sp. A BG-2022a; assembly: GCA_030522665.1. Taxonomy (NCBI): domain Eukaryota; kingdom Metazoa; phylum Arthropoda; class Insecta; order Hymenoptera; family Ichneumonidae; species Ichneumoninae sp. A BG-2022a. Next base: position 8,116 of record JAPYZC010009302.1, read on the forward strand.
ACGCGTTTTTAGATTTATGTATTCGCGAGACGCCGATGACCACCACGGCCACCTTAACGTATCCGATTGCAGAATCATATGATATGGAAACACTATATATGATAAATATATTTGGATAATGGGCGACAATTCGCAACAGTCTATTAAAGATATCGGCCCTATTAAAGATATTAAAGAATGCCCTAACATGCCATTCCCGAGTTCCGGCCTTTCAACGTACCTTTCCCTATCCTAACCCCTTCCAGGAAGGGTATGTTCTGCTTAAGGACATCGGCGAGGATTTTTCACTTAATTTTCCGATTCGTTCTTATTTACGTTCTGTAGTGTAAAATACCTTCCAGACTGAACGTAGAGCTGCTTGCTGACATTCCGGGATCGTAAGGAAATTCACGAACGTCGCTGGCCAAGTGTCTTATCCGTTGTGTCTACATTGGTTCGTATTTACTGAGGGTGCGGTTTATGGCAAACAGTTGATGGGCAAACAATCTGTGGACAAGGCACAGTCTGCATCTCGTGTATATCTCTCTCTTGCTTGTTCGTCTTACGACGACCCCCTTTCGATTCCTATGGAACTCCGATGGTAGCGACGCGCCCTGTCTTTGCAAATGGGAGAAAGGGCCTGCATGACGTCCTGGTGGTCAAGGCGAGAGTTCGTCTAGCGACATGCGCTCCTGTAAGCTTCCCGTTCTCCGCTCGTTAAGCTAAGTGACCTGTGTATTGTTCTAAGTCTCCATTAGCAGAAATTGTATGCCAGCGAAAGGCATGATTTTGAATGTGGAGTTGAACAAGTCCCGTTAGGGATAAAGAATGTTAAGTAACATTTGAGAGACATGTTCGTCTTGGTCAGCTTTCGTTACTATAATTAATTCATTAATTTTCCGTATTCCGGAATTACAAGTTGCTTGAAATTTATATCTGTGTTCCGCCACTCTGATTTGTGTCGAGACTTGCCCTCAATATAATAGATAACACTCGAGGACAGCCGTAACATCTACAGAATTTCGTTGCAGAAAATATTATGCAAGTGCTAGACGCAATTTTTCTGGGCTAAATATGGTGGCTACGTAAACAGTGACATAGGCACGACGAAAAACTGTTTGTTTTTAATTTCTTCGAAAATAAAGCCGGTGAGGGATGTTGAACTGGAGGCATATATAGCGGAAAGGCAGAATTCGGCCTCCGCTCGTTCTGCCGGAGTGAAAAAGCGGCAGGGAAACAGGTACAGCCGAAGAAACGAAGGCAGAGAGAGAGAGTGAGAGTCATCGGCATTTTTATATTTTTCGTGGAGGCCCAAGCGAAGTGAAGTGAGTGGAAACGTTTATTACAATGTTTATTCGTCCGGCCCGTCGGCACTCTCTTATAGCCACCGTTTTTTCCACTGCATCTCGATATCAGCGCGCTCGCGTCGAGAGCTGTTGATGCTGGTTCTATTGCTGATGCCGGTGGTAGACCGTCGGTGATCCCAGAAACTCCGGCGGCTGTGCAGTGCGTTCACAATTCCGGAAACACGACCGAGGGATTATTCTCCGCAGGCTCCATTCATTATTATTACTTTAGAGATCGTGGCTGAGCTTCTGGCCCGCCGGACATCTCTATATTTTCCTCTCTCTTGCTCGTTACGTCAACGAGGCGTAAATTCGTTTCTCTTGCGGGATCGCTGTGTCTCTCATTCCTTTTCAACTTCTCTACTCTCCTTCTATTCTCCATCGTTCTTTCCCATATTATTCCTTTTGCTCTTTGCGGTCTGTCTGTACCGTAGCCCATTCTCTCTTCCTCTTCTTGTGTTTGTCAACTATCTTTATCTTTCGGAAAAATTAATGGTAATAGGATCTCGGGTAGCGACCGGTTCGTCAGGACTTGTCCCAGCTGGGTACAGTCAGTACTCCAACATCGAATAAAATATTTTATCAATACGTTTGCTTTTCATGATGGAGCCACCAAGAAATATGATAAATAATTCGAGCGTCGATATTTTAATCCGTTTCGCAGTGTCAGATTCGGGTTTTTTTCATAAATGAGCGAGTCGATTTACGAACGGTTGTTAAACGTTTACCATTAGGTGCTAAATCGTTTAAAGAAAGTTTGAGACGATGACAAATAACGCGAAAGCGCGAATGGATAAGCGTGATTCGAGTCAAGTGCCTGGATACAGTTGTATTTTTAACGTTACCAGGTACATTTCTTCTCCGGATGCTGGATATTCTCCGGTGACCCAATGATGCACGTATATCTTTCGCCGCCATCGCTATTTATAAAGTAAACCAATTTGTTATAAATTTACGCAAGTTAGAGCTACCATGCACATTTTTCAAACATTAAAAAATACCCATGACAATCGTGCGAAAACATCGATTCCTGGCGGCGAGGTCGGAGTACAGGACAGCTTCCTCTTCTTCGTAGTTACACTACGACCAACCAGGCTATGATTCCTGACGATGTCTGCGGGGTGGTTGCACCCTCGCTGTCAATGTTTCTTCCATTCGCGGGGGTTTGAAACCCTTTGCTCCACGATTCCAATTCCGGTCTTTTTCTTCTCCAGATTAAGGTGGTCGAAAGAAAAAAATTCAAAACAAATTAATACGAATTGTTTCGCTTTGCAACGAGCGTTGAAAACGCCTCGTTACAGTATAAACAGAAGGAAGAGTATCGCAAGATCTCGGCCGACGACTCATTGAATAAAGGCTCCTCGAAGATGAGGGGTAGCGGAGGACAAAGGACACGTTAAACCCTAGCTCGTCGACGACAGTGGCCATACTTGTACTTGTTCGCCACTTGTCCGAGATATCCGTGTTTATGGGGGAAAAACACGACATTTTCGTGGATTTAGCGATGGCGCTGAGATGAATTGAGCACTCGAAGAATTCATCGTGCATAGTTGGGCATATACTATTTCTCTATAAAAATTCTCACGTTGATCTATATGTATACGACACCTATTACACGCTTCGTTTTTTCGTGTCTACATCTATTCTACTGAATATCTTCTTTTGCATCTCTCATTTCACATCTCTTGCAACACTGATATGTCTATGGATCGAGCGAACGTTATTATTTTTTGCAATTTACTAAGCGGATGCCTCTAGTGTTTTTATCATGCGAGTCGTCACTGCTCTCTTACTCTGGTTCTATGCATGCACCCGTTCTTTAGTCTCTATTGTTTTATTTTTTCTCTTATATCGTTCGTTGTTTCCATAATCCATTCTTACTCGAATCCGGCTAGTAGGTGTACGTACACTGTGGCGCCCTCTGGCTGTTTGGCTCGTGTGTCGCGATGGTATATTTTCCGGCGACCGACCTCTGCGTGTAAGAATACAGCAATACAGAATACAAGCAGAGTGCATCCACGAAGTCTGTACCCAAGTCGTGCTATCCAACACCTTCTTTCGACCCATTCCCCCTTTTGTGTTCTTCGCCTGTTTGCCAGTTTCTCTCTTCCGCGCCCCAACCCTCTGAGACTCAAATGCAACACACGCCGGAGGCTGCATATTTTAACCAACTTGCCTGGCATTCTCTTCCCCCATGCGTCCCACCGTCCATCTCGTTCGTTCGTTCGTTCGTTCGTTCGTTCGTTCGTTCGTTCGTTCGTTCGTTCGTTCGTTCGTTCGTTCGTTCGTTCGTTCGTTCGTTCGTTCGTTCG
>JAPYZC010009306.1:5747-16440 GCA_030522665.1 Ichneumoninae sp. A BG-2022a
TTGTTTGTTTTTTAGAGTAAGCGGCGACGTTTAGACTCAGTAATGGGACTGATGAGGGTGAAGGTGGGTTGCGTGGAATCAATGGATCATGCCGGCGATTGCATTGTGGCGCGCTCGCTTGGCCTCCTCCTCGCTGATCCGCTGTTGAATCAGGTATTCAGCGGTTCGGATTGCATTCGGAAAACCCGTGATAGTGACAATGCGGTTCCTCGTACCGGGGGCGAACACACCCTTCTTAGATATCTGAATGTTGGCGCCACTTAGGTGCTGAATCTCAGTGAGGGCGCGACCACCTGGTCCCAGTATAGCTCCCACTATAACCTCTGCAATTTCTATATCTACTTTCTTGGTCTCCTTGCTGTCGGCGTCTACCTGAGTAGGACTCTTACTTACGAGTGACAACTGGTTAGTGCCCAGGCCGAATGAATTGTTGTTCAGATGTATCGCACCGGCGGCGGTGTTGTTCTGACGAAACGGATCGAAAGGCTCGTATCTGTCGAGCGTGTTGCGCGGCGTCGGCGACGTCGATCCGAGGGTCGGAACTGTTCCTATCGGGCCGAATACGCCGCCGTTGTTGTTCGAGCCGTTTGCCGTTGTCGTACTGTCGATCGGGTTACCGAGGTAGCTCATACTCGACGGCATGCCGATACCCATACCGAGGATATTGTACTTCGCCAGTGTGGCGATTGCCGACAGTATCTCCGTCGCCGCGGGCTCCGAGAAACCCATGCTTCGAAGATTTATCTTTATCGGCTCGAGCAGCTGCGTCGTCACCGGCGCTGTGCCCGCCGTTATCGCCGCGCCCAGGTTCAAATTCAGACTCAGTCCGGCGCCGTTCAACAGACTCACTGCAATCAGTCCAATGGGCAATAATGTATCAATTTTTTTGAACGTTCAGTATTCGTATTTTTTGGGTTAATTGTGCACAATTATAAAATTATAAAATTATAAAATTATAAAATTATAAAATTATAAAATTATAAAATTATAAAATTATAAAATTATAAAATTATAAAATTATAAAATATAAAATTATAAAATTATAAAATTATAAAATTATAAACAAAATCGAGTTTTTAACATCAGAGTTCTTGAAATAGTCGAAAACTTCGAGAAATACAATTTTTAACTAGCGTGCGAATATGGGTATGTGTGTGTGGCTTTTTTATTGTACACTAGCAGAGTGGTCACATTTCTTTCTTCGGTGCAATTTTCGTAAAGATTAAGGAACTGTTCGATATTTTGACATTTTTGAAAGATGTCTGTGTTAGCTCTAACTTGCGAAAATGTTCTGCATACAAATATAATACTTCGAATTTATGGAATTATACTACGAATTTATGGAATTTTAACTTTTTTAAATTACTGCAAATCGTCTAATTCCAGTAAACATGGAAGCATCGAGTTCAAATTTGGTCAATTAATGAACCAACAGTGTACAATATCTCGTGTAAAATTTGGTGAAAATGTATCTAAACGTTTAAATTTTATAAGAGTATGAAATTTGCGAATTTTTTGGAATAATTAGATTTTACGTCCCAGACGATTTCTGCATCAAATATCACTCTGGAAGTAAAATAAGTTTCTCTTAAAAAAAAAAAAAAAAGACGACGTTTTTAGTACAAAAAATGTTATAGTGAGGAAACATGCGCGACCTTTGTGGAGAAGAAAGTTTCTTAAATGTACGAATCTCTTTTTAATTGAATTATTCTGTCGCCTCGAATATTCTCACCTGTGTTGAGACCCGCCGGCGGTGTGTAGGTCGGTGTCGTTGTCGGAGCTTGGGCGTACGGACTGCCGGTGGGATTGTAATTCGCCACGGGACCGCTAACGTCGGCGTAACTGACGTTCAGGCACGTCCCGCTCTGCGGATCGTCGGCTATTTTAGCGAGGATCATGAGAAGAGCGTTGCGATTATTCTCCTTCTCTCCGATAACTGTTATGCAACGCTCTTGGAGCGACACGTCCTTGGCCTTCTGACTTATTTGCACGTAAGAGCCGGATTCTTCTTTTATCTGTTTTATGTAGTTTCCAGCTTTTCCGATTATCATACCGGCCGTGCTGTTCGGGACGAGTATCTTAACCTGCGAACACATCGTCGACGACGACGCCGATTATAACAGCGAAATACCAAATAAATAAAAAAAAAACGAGGTAAACCAACGATCGAAGTTTCGCAAGATTTTCCATAAATTCCGTTTCCATAAATACACTATAAAGCGTAATCGGAGCAGCGAGCGTTAAAGTCCAAAGGACGTACACGTCATTTAACCATACGAGAACAGACGACAAACTGGGTCATTGCTAACAAGCAAAAGTCACGTAGAATGATCTCACTTTGTTGACCATTGAAAGCTTGCCTATCTGTACTATCTGTCTCTCGGTCGGTCGGCAACGACTATTAATATTCAATGTGTTTATTTTTTTTCCATCCACTTCTTCCTCTTACCTGCTTATCGCGCTCGGCCGTCGCTTTACCCGAGTCAAAATCTACCGTCGTCTTGGGCGTCAGGTCGGGCTTCTCGCGAATTTTTTCCATTATAAAGTCCATCACGGACATTATCGCCTCCACGCTCCCCGTTATGAGGCACACGCGTTCCGAGGTTCCTGAGGGGGCAGAATAACAGTCACACGGAATCCATTAGTTAAAATCAGTGATCGCTTCCAAAAAAATATAAACTAAAAAAAAATGTAATAAAATTAAAAAAAAAATTTACGTGGTGGGTAAAAAAAATTCATTAGATGTCCTATCGACTCACCTGGATAAAAATCGCGAGCTTTTGACATTTTTACCCTCGCCTCGGTGTCCTTCTGCAGCTGGGCGATGGTCTCGCCGCCCTTTCCGATTATGGCACCCGCAGCGACCCCCGGGACGAGGACTTTGAGGTGATACATTCCATCTCCTCCTGAAAATAGAACAAAACGTCTCATCTTTGGAAATACCTCGGATCACACGTTAACTCGTTCTGTCGCGATGAATGAAAATCCGCCCGCAAAATAAATACCTTGCGCGTTGTGTATATCGAACAAGAAAAGAAAGAAGAAAATAAAATATTTTGCGACACAGAAACGTGCTCGACAAAAAACAAACATACAAAAAAATGCAGTAAAATATCGGTGAAGTTTACTGTCAAATTTTTGTAGGTCAATATTAACGCAACGATAATCGCAGAGTTGCGTCTGACGAAAGAAAGAACTGTAATTCCGAGGAAAAGAACGCAAAGGCGAGGAGGGTGCTGCCGAGCGGAAAAATCGTTGACATTCCTCGTGGACTTCCGGACACGCAGAGTTGTGTCTCGGGCGGAAAGATGGACTACGAACGATGAAAGATTATTAATCGCATGAGTTACATCGTCGACGCGAAGTTTCAAGTTTCTTCGCGGACGCTTGTGTGTGTGTGTGTGTGTGTGTGTGTGTGTGTGTGTATGTGTGTGTCCGTGACGATGATATCGCAGTATCTCGAAAATCGTTTTCCGAGCTGAGGCAAAAGGAAGCGCCGGAGGCGAACAGCTGTTTCACAGATGGGGGTGTCGGCGCGAGCGAGGGAGCGAGAGAGCAAAACAGAGGGGAAGAGAGAAAGAGGAACAGAGAGGGGAAGAGAGAGACAGGAAGACACAGAGAGAGGAAGAGAGCAAGGAAGACAGAGAAAGGGGAAGAGAGAGGAAGACAGAGAACGAGGAAGTGAGAGGAAGACACAGAACGAGGAAGAGAGCGAGGAAGACAGAGAACGAGGAAGAGAGACAGAGACAGAGAAAGAGGAAGAAACAGGAAGAGAGAGGAAGACAGAGAACGAGGAAGAGAGACAGAGACAGAGAAAGAGGAAGAGAGAGGAAGACAGAAAGAGAGAGCAAGACAGCGAAAGAAGAAGACAGAAAGAAGAAGACAGAGAAAGGAAGAGAGAGAGGAAGTCAGAAAAAGGAAGAGAAAGAGAAAGAGAGACGGAAAGACAGAAAAAGGAAGAGAAAGAGAAAGAGATACGGGAAGACAGAGAGAGACGGTGAGAGATATTTATTTCGTGCACTGGAACCGAAGAGAGAGAGAGAGCGAGAGAGGGGAAGAGAGAGAGAGACAGGAAGATAGACTAAGGGGAAGAGAGAGAGAGAGAGCGAGTGAGCGAGATTTTGTGCACTGGAACTGAAGAGAGAGATAGAGAGGGGGGGGGCGTAGCAGTGCTAACTCGGCTCTCGGCAGCGGCGACCTTGACCCACGCCCCCGCGAGGTGGCAAAAAGGTGCCCGAGGAGGACTCACCGATGCTCCACATCCTGGTGCCGCCACCGTGGCACGCGTGCGATATCTGACACGGTGACCTGGCAGCAGCAGCAGCAGCGGCGGCACAGCAGTAGCGCACCCGAACTTGCGGACCGACGGAAGATTTCCGACTATCGCCGAGCGAAAGAAAATATTTCGAGACAACCTGCGAGGAGGCGGCTCGCGACGCGGCGCATTGCGGCCAGAGGGAGGGAAGACCGACGGGACGGGAAACGAAAAACGCAGAGGAACAGGAAAAAAAAAAAGAAAAACAAATATAGAAAAAAATGAAATTGTCGGCTCGAACGTCAGCGTACAGGAGGGCCCGACGTTATCAAAGTTGCGGAGTCACGGAGCTCGCGAGCCTCGACCGCCGCCAGTCCTCCATTAACGACGTTTCCGAGCCGCCCACGCAGCGTACTAACGTCAAATTCGAAAACACGAATATACGACGGCGTTGAGGTTATGTGTGCGCGCACGCGCGCGCGCGTGCGCGTTCGCGCGCGCGCCAGTGAGACGGGCGAGCGACGGACGGAGATTTCACTCCGGCGCGGCGGACGGAAAGGGGGGAAGGGGGGGGTCCTCCGCCGTTCTCACGACTTTTGTCGCATAGCGAAGGGACGTGGCGGCGCGAACGGATAAACGGAGAACGCGCAATCGCACGGGAGAGATAAAAGAGATTTGAAAAAAAAGACGAAAAAATGTATACATATATCTATTTTTTTAATTCGGTTATTTACCGAAATTCAAGGACTGCATGCGCGACGATGACTCGTCTGTCGAAGCGCCTTGAGCTCGCTCAAGGAATCCCAAGTTTCGAAGCTACGATAATCCGAGTCGATGAAAGAAAAAAAAATCATAAGGAGAAAAGAAATATCTTTAAGAATTTTGACCAAAGTTCGTAAACAAAAACGGAAGTTGGAACAAGTGGCGAGACTCGATGTTGGCCTGCAGCGTCGTGCATAGTTCGAAGTCATCGTCGAATTGGGCCACGGAGTTCCTCAGCTGATAGATCGAAGGTTCGATCTATCGTCGTGCGGAGGCAACGCGACGAAACGTGGCGTTGATTGACGAAGACACCAGTGAAACACGCACACACACACAGAGCGGCGTACACACGGAAACGGTGTTGTCACGATTTCTCGATAACGAAGGAGCGATACGAGAAGTAGGGGGGAATTCGTGGTGGAAGGGTAGGGAGGGTAAAATGGAAACCGTCCCGAGCCCGCGACGACGACGTCGACGTCGTCCACGGAAGCGCGGGCGCTCGCGCGTACGACAGAGAGATAAGCGTGTGGCAGCGGCTGGGTTGGCCTTAGACGGCGACGGATCGGGACTGGAGCGCGTATATCCGTCGAACCCATCGAAAACCCTCGTCCCCGCGGTTTCCTCCTACGCTTCTCGACGACGAAAAAAAAATATAAAACGCAAAAAAACATCGATCAAAAGCATAGAGAAAAAAAAAGGCGGGTGAAAAAAAGAAATCCCAAAAAAAAAACAAAAACTAATCAAAACGTTACCTGAACCGTAGTGAGACCTCTTGGTCGCCCCGTTTTCCACGTCGCAGTCTAGGGGCCGCTTCCTGGAGTCCGCGATTTCTGGGGAGGGACACGTCTCCATTCCCGAGTCGGCGGCCATCTTGCGAGTCGTTTCCGCGCACACTGGTGTGCGTGCGCTCTACACAGCGGGATCGAGAGATTGTGTTGGCGATCGGTGGGCAGGTTGTGCCGTATGCGTTTTGTATCTCCGTTTCTCCTCCACGCTCTCCTCTTTGATGTGTATATATATACGTATAGTATATACGTACAAGTATATATATATATATGTGTATATATATTATGTATGCCTACACATGTATATATATGTGCGCGCGAGGTACGGGCGGAGAGTGGGTGAGCGAGGGGAACGGTGGGCAGCACACGCAGCGGCACTGACGAGCGTGAGGGAGCGCGACAGAATTTCGAGTAATGGTGCACAGGGGGTTGTGGAGTGGAGGGGGGGGGAGGGTGGGGTAGGGGAGGGCTAACTGTCGAGCGACGACGTCGACGATGACAACGGCGACGGTGGACGGGTACTTAGCGCGCGCGGGATCCTCGGAGCTTTAACTAGGTCCAAGGGGGTCGGCGGGCACACCGTCGACCGTAGGAAGACGCGCTGTGACTCGCGCTCTCCTCGTCTCTCCCCTTCGACTGGATGTTTCTTTTTTTTTTTTTTCGTTCAAACGTAAAAACTCCTCGGGTGTTGCAGCGACTCTCGCAGTTCCCGCTGCTACTGTCGAGCCTGTGCCTGCTGCCCGCTGGCTCTCCTGCTGACACGGTGGTTCTTTTTTCTTTTCGTGTATAGTCGTAGCTCGCAGCGTGCGATGGTGGTGGTACGTTCCGTTTGACACTTATTGCGCGAGCGCGAGAGGCTCCTATCGCAAGTATTATACCCACTGGCTTCACTCGCTCTCGCCTTTGCCTCGCTCGTTTCTCACACACACAGACACACACACGCGCGCGCGAGCGAGCGAGGTTTATATATATATATATATATGTACCGAAAACTGCGCCAACGTATACGTGTGTATATTTATTAGAGTAGCGCGCGCGAACGGCCGATAATACTTTGCGTTGGGATAAACACACGGGGACAACGTGGACGTCGATGTCGACGTGTGGCGTGTGATTTGGAATCTTTTCTCGTCGCTTTTTTTTTTTTTTTTTTTTTTTTTTTTTTTTTTTTTTTTTTTTTTTTTTTTTTTTTTTTTTTTTTTTTTTTTTTAATTTATTCAATATATATATGCATATATATATGTATATATACAATTTACATATATGTATATATGTATATGTGTGTGTATGTGTGTGTGTATATGTGTGTGCGGGAGAGAAAGAGAGAAAAAGAGAGACGATACGACACGGAACGGCTCGCGGGCTGCCGCGTCTCACTGGCGACTGCTCGCGGCTCCCTTGCCAACCAGCTGGTTTGATACTCGATGGCTTTCGCTGTCTCGCTCTCCTCCCCACTCCCTCACCGTTCGCTCCACGGTGTCTCTCTCCTTCGCGTCGTTCGCTGGCTCCCTCCGTTCCTCCGTCTCGCTTCCTTTCCCTCTCCTCTAACGCCTCGCCGTCCCACTCTCTAACGCCGTCGAGCTCCCCGGCACACTCTCTCTTTCGCGCCGTCCATCCGTCTCCCTCGCTTGCCTATCGCTCGGGACGGCGTGGTGGGGCGGGTCGGAGGGGGCGGGAGGGGGGGAGGAGGAATACGGGATCGTCGGTGTTATACCTCGGCGTTGCCCAGGGCCGTAGCCGAGCGACCGCACGAGTGCAACGAGGCCGTCGCCGTTGATGCCGTGAGGACTTGCATAAAGCGCCCCCACCGTTGACATATAACGCTGTGCGAGCGCCGAGGCCCCCAGCGGCATCGTCACCTCGGCGATGCCACAGCGGGAAGGCTCGCTCGCTCACGGGCGAGCGCGCGAGAGCGTTACCTAGCTCGGGCCGAGCGATTAGAAACGCGGTTTTTCCGTGTAGTGGTTTGCGCCTCTACGCGGATGTAAAGCGCGGCTTGTAGAAAGGGAAGAAAGACGACGCTCTCTGGGAACATCTTCGACGTCCTCGGGGACCGTGGCTGATACATGCATGTACAAAAAATAAAAGGAAAAAAATAAACGGGTACACTCTTCCTCTCGTACTCTTCAAGCTTTCTTCTTTTTAGTTCTATGTGTCCAGAGATTCAGAGTAACGCGCTCGGGCGCATTCCTCGCTCGTACATTTTTATGTACTTAATATGCAACGTGTAATGTTTTTTTTTATTTTTATTTTATTTTTACAGCGCTGCGAAACGATCGTATCTCGTTCCGGTTTCGTTTTACAGTACGGCGACGGAGACGATAAAACGATAAGTGTGGCTCAGTTCCCTCGTCGATTATAAGCTCCCGCGACTGCTGTTGAGCTTTAAGTCGTGTGGAAATTCTGGGCAATTGTTTGTCATTGACGATTGTACTAACTTGTGTTTCGAACTGTACGCTAAGATGCGGGACGGGCCCGCGAGAGGCAACCCGATGGATCGGGTAATTTATAATGTATACTATATACGAGTGGAAATAGTATTAGCTTTAAAGGTTAACTTGAATTTCTCTCCTCTATCCGGGACTGTCTGTGTGGCTCCCGCAGATACGACATTTGAAACCTCTCCTCGTGCGGGGGGCAGGGGGTGGGGGGCACTTCTCGCTAAAGATCGCTCGTGTTACGTTACACGGACTCCCGAGGTTTAGAATTTCGCGAATGGTTATTGGTCGGCGCGATAGGTTAAACGGTTAAAAGGAAAATCTCGGTGTTCTCGGGGGATTTGTAATTTAACGATTACGATCTGCGGTCGATGGGGGATACGCGGAGAGGAATCGTGTCGGGGCGAGCGTCAGTGGAGTTTCAATCTCGTTCGGTCGCTCGTTCCACGACGCCAGGAAGTGTTTGTTGCCAGTAACTATAGACGACCGAGAGAGCGCGCCCGCCTGGGTGCAGGCGCGGAATTGACGAGCACAGCGCATCACGGACGAACGCCAGTGCGAGATGCATTAGACCCATCTCGCGTATGTCGAATGGGAACGAAAACGTACGAGACATCGGGGATATACGACGCACATTACCTCGGGCAGTTTTCATGCGCTGTCCGAGCGCGCATGCGCGTGACATCATGCCTTTGCGTGATCTAACACGTCCGCGCATTGAACGTTCCGCTATCGATGTATCCATCGGCGTACAAGTTTGCCTCGTTCACTGAAATAATTACGAGCTAACGATGTAAATTAGTAAAGCCGTTCTTGCATTTACCGAACGACCGAGTCTCTCCTCTAACGACGTCTTTAACATTGAACCGTTGTTTCTCCCAATGTCGCGAGGCACGAAAGACAATGAGTCACGCACCGCCCAAAATATTGTTGCGTTGCGATAAAGGCTTCGTCGTCCAATCGCGTCGCCCGCTCCCTCGACTTCTGCAATCGATTGTTCGATATCGATGCATCCTATGTACATTGTGTATCCCCGCGGCGACCTTCGACAAACGCTAAATAAACTCGCGAGGAGAGACGGCACGGGACGCTCGTTTGCCACGGACTTACGACCGGAATCTCTCAAAATTGTGAGGAAGCGTGTTTATCGTATCGGAGGGATAAGTGTAACGGGGAACCCTGCTGATTTCGTTGTTGCGCGCGTACGTATCGTACACGTCCCACAGCCTACCAACACCATCGCCGCCACACGTACCTTACCGACCGCGCAGCTGAGCCCTACCGAGCGCCCACAGCGCTTAGAACAATCGATCGCTGACTGACACACAATGAGAGTATAGCTGGCGCGGACCTTGATTGCCAGAGTCTATACATAGAACCAACGGCGATGCTTCCTTCGCTGCGATACAAAGCCGTGACGTTTTATTATGCATATTGCCCGGTCGCGCAAAAGTTGTCGCGATATAAGTCCACACACCGATTGATCGATCGAGAAATAATAAGAAAAAAAGAAAAAATAAGCGGGAAAGTAAACTGTAAATAGAGGTTAGGAATCGCGACGTTACAGGCGTTACGACGATGGAGCGCGTACTCCCGAGCGGATTAATTGGATCAGCCGAGGATGTCGGGCTGGGCCGTTAATACCGAGCTTAATATTGCGAAAATATAACGCTCTCGACCGTGACACCGATGAATTATATTTTTATATAATACCCGTGCGAGAGATTCGCCGCGTCTATCTAATGCCGCACAAACGAGTTTGTGTACGTGCCCGCGCGGACCGCTCTCGTCTCGTGTAAAGAGATACGAGTGTGCAATGCTGCAGTGCAGTGTATACACGCGTTTCGTCTATACATATATACATATATATATATACATATACACATATATCTATGATTCGCGGCGCTCGGACATTAGGAGTCATCGATCAGAAAATACACACGGAATATTCTCGTTTGCTCTTTCCCTGCATCGTCTTTATTTACTTGCGTAAATAATAATAATAATAATAATAATAATAGTAATACACCGATACTCACAGGTACTCGCAGTACTCACATTACTCACATTACTCACAGTACTCAGAGATACTCAGAGATACTCAAAGATACTCAGAGATACTCAAAGATACTTAGAGATACTCAAAGATACTCAGAGATACTCAAAGATACTTAGAGATACTCAAAGATACTCAGAGATACTCAAAGATACTCAGAGATACTCAAAGATACTCAGAGATACTCAAAGATACTCAGAGATACTCAGAGATACTCAGAGATACTCAGAGATACTCAAAGATACTCAGAGGTACTCAGAGATACTCAGAGATACTCAGAGATACTCGGAGATACTCGGAGATACTCAGAGATACTCAGAGATACTCAGAGATACTCAGAGATACTCAGAGATACTCAGAGATACTCAGAGATACTCAGAGATACTCAGAGATACTC
>JAPYZC010009308.1:0-11748 GCA_030522665.1 Ichneumoninae sp. A BG-2022a
ATGAATACTCACATGAATACTCACATGAATACTCACATGAATACTCACATGAATACTCACATGAATACTCACATGAATACTCACATGAATACTCACATGGATACTCATAGATACTCACATGGATACTCACAGATACTCACATGGATACTCACAGATACTCTCATGGATACTGACAGATACTCACAGCGCGAGCCGTCATAATCGATAGCATTATGTATATAAAACTGAACATATATATGTTAATGATACAATTGAATTTTGTATTGTACCTTTTTCGAGAGATCAGGAGTATTAGATAATCGAGTTGTGTATGGGGGACAATAATCGACGGTTTATCCCGATTGGCCTGTGCGAGACAGCGAGTCGATTTTTCCGATGGCTTGCCAAACTTATCTATATAACATTTAACGTATACGCGTATCGGAATTTTGGCACGCGTTCGCGGAACCTAAGAAGCCCCCAACGATATTTCGTAAATCACACTGGCTTCGTCGCAGAATTGTGAAAATTTTGCTGGCCGAAGGACGAATTGCGCCCGTGCGATTCGACGACGATTTCGAAACGGGCGACGACGGCCACGAGATATTTGTATATCGGGTTTGTTAACCCCGGGGAGAGCGGGAAAGCGAAGCCCGTCGACACGGACGGTTATTTTTACGTATACATATAAATCGGCGGGAGATTTAAGGCGGCGGCTATTTGTGAAAAAATTATTATTTGGTTTCGCTCGCCTCGCGCGCTCGAGAAACGTTTTTTTGGTCGGCGACGACCTTTTTTTTCGCAATCGTATATTCACCAAACGGAGGGACGAAAAGTAAAATATAGGCGGTCTAAATGTTGAATATTTTTCGCAGAGGGTCTACTATCTATCCCTGGAGTATTACATGGGCAGATCGCTACAGAACACGATGATCAATCTGGGCATCCAGGGGGCCTGCGACGAGGCGATGTATCAGGTGAGTTTTATTGTTTCAGCAATAATGGTGAAATTATTTTTCTTTGATTTTTTTTACCGGGAGCGAATTATTTTTTTTAAATTTATTTATTTAATAATAAAAGACCAGTTACGAAGTATCAGAGCAAGAGGTATATAATTAAAGATTAAAATTAAAATCATGATAAGGTTTATTTGCGCTCTTGATGTGGATAATAAAAGGAAAACAAAGTAGCAATAATAATAATGAGAATGAGAAATATAAAATTTGCGAAGAGATAGAAATAGAATAACATAAAAATAAAAATCATATATTGTTGTCGAGTTAGCCGTGAGACCTATGGCTCTTAAAATTTTGTTGCGAGACGTATTTTTGGTATTTTATTGTTTCAGGAATAATGGTACTATCATTTTTGTTTGATTTTTTTTTACCGGGAGCGAATAATTTTTTTTTATTTATTTATTTAATAATGATTTATTTAATAATAAAAGACCAGTTACGAAGTATCACAGCAAGAGGTATATAATTAAAGATTAAAATTAAAATTATGATAAGGTTTATTTGCGCTCCCGATGTGGCTAAGAATAGGAAAGCACAGTAGCAATAATAATAATGAGAATGAAAAATATAAAAGTTGCGAAGAGATAGAAATAGAATAACATAAAAATAAAAATCATATATTGATGTCGAGTTAGCCATGAGACTTATGGCTCTTAAAATTTTGTAACAAGACGAATTTTTGGTATTTTGGCGTTTTATAAGACTTCTTTTATTGTTATTATTTCACTTCGCTCGGCGAATGTATTTACTTAGTTCTGTCGCGTGCTCTCAATCCGCTGTTGTCAGGTTGCCCGATACGCTTACGTTTATCGCGCCAGTAATTGGACCCAGCCCGTTAATATACCAACAAATAAATAATTATCATTGTTTGGAAAAAAATACTGGGAGATTGAATTCGAATCAAATAATCTTTTTTTCGCCCCTTTTAGATTTTTTATTTTTATTTTAGTTTTTTTATTGTATTTTAATCCGCCAGAACTACCCCTAGCAATGATTGATTATTGTTAATTATTAATGAAATTGGAAATTGCGCCAGTAATTAGGCCAAGCCCTTAATATACCAACAAAAAAAATTATTATTATTGGAAAAAAAATATTGAGAGATTGAATTCGAATCAAATAACCATTTTCCATTCCCTTTATATTTTTTATTTTTATTTTAGTTTTTTATTGTATTTTAATCCGCCAGAACTACCCCTAGCAATGATTAATTATTGTTAATTATTAATGAAATTGGAAATTGCGCCAGTAATTGAGCCAAGCCCTTACTTAATACCAACGAAAAAAAATTATTATTATTGGAAAAAAAAGATTGAGAGATTGAATTCGAATCAAATAACCTTTTTGCACTCCCTTTATATTTTTTATTTTTATTTTAGTTTTTTATTGTATTTTAATCCGCCAGAACTACCCTTAGCAATAATGGATTATTATACATTTTTTATGAAATTGGATATCGCAGATGGGACTGGACATCGAGGAGCTTGAGGAACTTGAGGAGGACGCCGGTCTCGGAAACGGAGGATTGGGACGTCTCGCTGCGTGCTTCCTCGACAGCATGGCCACCCTCGGATTGGCCGCTTACGGCTACGGTATCCGATACGAGTACGGTATTTTCGCTCAAAAGATAAAGAACGGCGAGCAGATCGAGGAACCCGACGACTGGCTCAGGTACGGCAACCCGTGGGAGAAAGCGAGACCCGAGTTCATGCTGCCGGTCAACTTTTACGGTCACGTTATCGACACGCCGGAGGGCAAGAAGTGGGTGAACACGCAGGTATGCAAAAACCCCGAACTTCATCGTGTCGTTACTATATTACGATTATAATTTAATTAAAAAAATATTTGATGAAAAGAATAATTTATGTAATTTTATTTAATATTACAATGGTGTTCCGAGCATGTTAAAAAAATTCCCAGGCTCGAATATCGCAATCTATGGGAGATTTTTCCTTAAATATTTATTTATTTTTCTTCCTTCCAATAAAATTGGGAACATCAAAAAAGAGCATTAAACATGAATTTAATAATTAAGCATTTTCATTTCCATCATACATTTTTTAGATATAAGTCGTTAGAAGTTTGGTCAGGGAACATTTTTAATTGGTCAGTTAAAAGTCAGGGAATATTTTTCCGGGGAGAAAACAGCAACCATGTTTTTGTTACGTTGAGTTATATTTACTGTGATCTAATAAGTATGTGCTACAATGTGAATTGTAATTTATATCCTTGTTTTTGCAGGTCGTCTTTGCCATGCCCTACGACAATCCTATTCCAGGATACAAGAACAACGTCGTCAACACTCTGAGACTGTGGTCGGCCAAATCGCCGATCGAATTTGATCTCAAGTTCTGTGAGTTTACGAGAATAATGCTTTGTATTTATTTTCCTATGCTCGTTTAATTTCTTATTTTTCTCTTATTTTCATTTAATTTTTCATTGCAAAAATGAATTAAACGATGAATGAATGATTTTCATTGAATTTCATTGCAAAAATGTTTTCCGTTTTTCAGTCAACGACGGTGATTATATTCAGGCCGTGTTCGATCGTAACTTGGCCGAGAACATCAGCCGTGTTCTCTACCCGAACGACAATTTCTTCGAGGGCAAGGAGCTCCGACTCAAGCAAGAGTACTTCATGGTCGCTGCGACTCTGCAGGACATTATTCGTCGTTACAAGTCGAGCAAGTTTGGCTCCCGCGATCATCACAGGACCGACTTCGACGCCTTCCCCGAGAAGGTGGCGATTCAGCTGAACGACACTCATCCCTCCCTCGCTATACCCGAACTCATGAGGATTCTCATCGACGTCGAGGGCCTGCCGTGGGAAAAGGTGCGCGAGTCCTTTCACGGATTCTACATTGATTTCAGCGATTTTGCTTCCTCATAGACGAAGCTTTGTTCTCGTGCAAAAAAAAATCAAGATTTTAATGAAAATACTCAGAATGTTTGAAAACATCGAAAAGTCGCGTATGAAAAATGTGTGTGTGATTAGGTGCGAAAAATTCAAACCGCTATAACTCGAGAAATTTCACATACAGCACGTGTGGTTAACGCTTCACGTACCAGATCCTTGTTCAACGAGGACTTAACATTTTCCAAGACGCAATCTTCGAACGATTCGAATAACAAGTTAATGTGTTTTAAAAAACCTGTAAAAAATCACACGTACCTCGAAGTCTTGTTTTTTTAATAACGTAGAAGAAAATTTATTACGAAGAACCGTATCGTTTTTGTGCTTAAAAGCAGGCACGGTCGTTTGCCATCGACGAAAAGTCGCCTAACTCTTACAATTAAAAAAAATGTATTATTATATTAATTTTTTTCTCGAATATTCTTCACAGGCCTGGGACATAACCAACCGCACGTGCGCTTATACGAATCACACGGTCCTCCCCGAGGCTCTGGAACGCTGGCCCACGAGCATGCTCGAGAGCATCCTGCCGAGACATTTACAAATAATTTATCACATAAATTTCCTTCACTTGCAACAAGTCGGTGCCAAGTATCCTGGTGATCTTGACCGGCTTAGGCGCATGTCGCTCATCGAGGAGGACGGTGAGAAGCGGGTCAACATGGCCCACTTGTCGATCGTCGGCAGCCATGCGATCAACGGTGTCGCTAGAATTCATTCCGAAATTCTCAAGGACAGCGTGTAAGTCTTTCTCGTGCATTCTTTTTTTCTCCATTCATCCAAAATTTCTCCATTGCATCCAACATGTTTTTTTACCTTTATTTTTTGAATAAAATTATTGTTTGTTCTCAGGTTCCGCGACTTCTACGAAATGTCACCGGACAAATTCCAGAACAAAACTAACGGCATAACGCCGAGGAGGTGGCTGCTGCTTTGCAACCCCAATCTCTCCGACGTTATTGAGGAGGTTCGTAGAAAAAAATCCCGGTACCGATTTAATTTTTTCTGACCACGCTTATTGTAATTTTTATTTTTATTAAAAAAAAATAGAAAATCGGCAGTACGTGGACGGTTCATCTCGAGCAGCTGAAGGCTCTGAAGAAATGGGCCAAGGATCCGGCCTTCCAGCGAAGCATCGTCAAGGTCAAGCAGGAGAACAAATTGCGTCTCGCTGAGTTGCTGGAGAAAGACTACGGCGTAAAAATCAATCCCGCTTCGATCTTCGATATTCAAGTGAGAATTGCACTTTATGCACTCGAAACTGTAAAATTTCTTCGTTTTCTTATTACTATTTTTTTCAATGTTGCTTCTTCTTTTTGTTTTTCTCGCTCACTAGGTCAAGCGTATTCACGAATACAAACGCCAACTGCTCAACTGCTTGCACATCATCACTCTGTACAATAGAATAAAGAAAAATCCATCGGCGCCGTTTGTCCCGAGGACCATCATGATCGGTGGAAAAGCCGCACCCGGTTATCTGCTGGCTAAGAAGATTATAAAATTGATCTGCAGCGTCGCTAACGTCGTAAACAACGATCCCATCGTCGGCGACAAGCTCAAAGTCATCTATCTCGAAAATTACAGAGTTACTCTGGCCGAGAAAATCATTCCGGCTGCCGATCTCAGCGAACAAATCTCCACGGCCGGTACTGAGGCCTCTGGCACTGGCAACATGAAATTTATGGTGAGTCGATCGAAAAAAAAAGATTTCGCAATCGACAACCATTCCTTGTACAAAAAGGTTGATCATTTTTTTTCTCCTTAATTTTACAATTTAATTTCAACGAACATTATTTCTAACGGAAAAAAAATGGTCTCCCTTTCTTTTTGATTACTTTCTCTTGTTTAAAAATGTACTCGCGTTTATGTTGCCTTGCGCGCTTGCGTGGAAATCCATTCCATGTGGAATGGAATTTCGGAATTTCGAACTCCAATCCATATGTTATGAAAGCACAATTTTCAAAAATGTAGCACATGGTAAGAAATTTCGGAATATCGAAATCCATTCCATTCGCTACGAAAACGGAAATTTTGAAATTATAGCATATAGAATGAAATTTCAGAATTGCAAAAGCCATTCTATTTGCTATAAAAACCGAAAAGGGTTCGCAGCTGGTGGACCAGAGGGGGGGGGGGGGGGGGGGCATATAAGATTTATTTATTTTTCTTCTTATTCGCAGTTGAATGGTGCGTTGACCATCGGAACTCTGGACGGAGCGAACGTCGAGATGGCCGAGGAGATGGGACACGAAAATATATTTATTTTCGGAATGACCGTCGACGAGGTCGAGGCCCTGAAGAAGAAGGGCTACAACGCCTGGGACTATTACAACAAATTGCCCGAGGCGAAGCAGTGCATCGATCAGATTCGGGGCGGATTCTTCAGTCCCAACAATCCCGACGAGTTCAAAGACGTGTCCGACGTGCTGATGAAATGGGATCGTTTCTTCCTTCTCGCCGATTACGAGAGTTACATCAAGTGCCAGGATCGCGTCAGCCAAACCTATCAGGTAGGGTTGAGCAAAGTAAAAAAAAAAAAAAACGATTCCATAATTCTCGATCTTCTCTCAACTAACAATCTTTCCTATTTTTTTGCAGGACGAGAACAAATGGGTCGAAATGGCGATTCAAAATATCGCCTCCTCGGGTAAATTCTCGTCCGATCGAACGATCGAGGATTACGCCCGCGAGATCTGGGACGTCGAGCCCAGCTGGCAGGCACTTCCGGATCCCCACGAACCCCGCGACATTTAAAAATTTAATCGGCCTAATCGCCCCTTATTAGAAGATATTTGCTATTTGTTGTTTCCGCGTCATCTTTATCTCTATAATGACGGGAATGTTTCGTACGTTTACGTGTTATGGATGTTAACGTAAAGCCAAAAATTTGTACAGGCCCACCGAATGGTATCGTTTACAGACAGAGATCAATGCGCACGATAAAAAAAAGAAAAAAAATATACATTTTTTTTCTCGATAGCCTCGACGTCTTCGTGTGCACTCGAACACTCGTCCATCTCCCAAACTCTCATCTTGCAGTCGCACAACAAGATGTTTGATGTTTGCTCAATCGTCCTGAACAATAACGACAGAACATTGCAACATTCTATCACAGCGAGCGATAGATTTGTTGATCTTCGCGACGATCAATGGTCGTGCGTTAATTAATGAATAACTGGAACGTTCGTCGGGTGTGATTTTCCGTCCGTGATCGAATGCAGTCCGTACCCGGCTTACAAATACGCAGGGGAAAAAAAATCAGAAAACAAATGGCATGCGCCTCCTCGCGATGTTGGAGAGCTTGCTCCGTTCAATATAAAAAACGCAATAACAGAGACTAATAACGAATCATATATTTTTTTAATTATCCCAGAAACAGGCGAAGCCGTCAACGGCTCGAAATTCACTGCGCATACAGAGCAACCTATCGAGCGATTTCGCGAATCTCGAATCTTGCAACGAAGTTACATTTACGATAAACAGTGAGATTGATAAATTGACGGTAGCTCCGAAATTTGTCGAAATCTTTGGTATATGATATATACATATATATATACGCATAAATAGATTTAGTGAATACGCGTAGAAAAATCTTGTGATCGATATTTCATAGTTTAATAATCGTGCCGTTTGCGAATTCGTTCTAACTTCCAGACCTAATCCTGTTAATCACTCGAATTTTATCGATTGCGGAGAATGTGTTTCTCGTTCTTGTTGGCAATAAATAAACAAATTGTTTTTATCGATCGATAATTTTTTTTTCATTGGGTCAATTTAATTTCCACAACCTTTCCTGTGCGACCATGCGGAATATAATTTTCGGTAATCTTTTATTGAGGTACTTGTCGCTAAAGTGAATCGGCTTAATATCTTCGTTGGAAATTACTTTAATATCTTTTCATCTTAAAAATGTTTTTTCGTCCCGTTTACTTTTCTGTCATTTCTTATTACTTTTCGGTAATTTCGTATTGAGGTACTTGTCGATTATAGCCAATAGTCTTACATTTTTTTGTAAACTACTTTATTATATTTTTATATTAAAATACTTAAAAAAAAAAAATTTACCATCGCAAAATTGCCAGCTGATTTTTGGTTAATACAAGCAACACTGAGTGTCTAAGAATCTCATTTACAAAATTCGTAACTTAAGTTCTAACCGAACGATCATTTTTTAATTATTACAAATGGGTTTACGGTTTTATTATTAGTAATTATTAGTAATTATTTTTAAAAACCAGTTACTTCGCCACAACTATCTTAAAATGTGCAATTGGAGTGTTGAACCGAGGCCCAGAATTGCCGTCGTGTGTTACCGATAGGCGCGCATACACATTTTTTTTTAAACGTTAAAAATTACTGTTTTCATGGTTTATCTTGAACCATGCTTCAGTAAAAAAAAAAAAATCAGTTACTTCGCCACAACTGTCTCAAAATGTGCAATTGGAGTCTCGAATCGAGGTCAAGAATCGCCGTCGTGTGTTAGTTATTGGCACGTACATGAGTAACTCTCGGTACGAAAGCCGTGACACATTCGAATAGCGTGGCTCGCAGCGACGTCGTGCGGGTGTCTCGTGTTTGTTCTGCGCCTTGCCCGGTTCGCCGACAACAACGTCAATGGAATCCACCGAGCACATTGCCGACGAACGGAGACAGGAGGCTTTGAAAAAATTTCGATTCTTCGATCCGCAGTCGCAGCCATTGGTGAGTAGGACAAAGTGGCTTTTTTTCGTGTTTCGAATGGCTTCGACGCACGTAACGCTGGGAGTTCGATATCGCACGGTATTTTATTACCCCGTGGAGCCGGTTATAAGACAGTGGTACTGTCGCACTGGGCACTCTATAGCGCTGTAGCTCGGCCGTTTCCGTCGGTTCTCGCGTCTGTCCGCCCTTTCGCAAACAACGAGACGTTACAGTTGCATTCGATCCGGGCATGCCGCGGAGACAGCGCGTTGAATCATCAGGTGATAATTACTCGGGGATTTCAGGGTCGGCCTATCTTGACCCATGGTGGGCGGAGGTCAGGGAAAATCTCGACATTCTGGAAACGTCAGGGAAATCGGGGAAAAGTGTGAACGAATATTTTCATTGACCATCGAGAATCTCATTTTTCGACCGGAAGTACGTCACTTCCGATTTGAAAATATAATTTTTCGATCGGAAGTGACGTCATACCGGAAATACGTTACTTTCGGTTTGAAAATCTCATTTTTCGACCGAAATTGACGTCACACCGGAAATACGTCACTTCCGGTTAGAAAATTCATTTTTCGATCGGAAGTGACGTCACACCGGAAATACGTCACTTTCGGTTTGAAAATCTCATTTTTCGATAGGAAGTGACGTCATACCGATAATACGTCATTTCCGGTTTGAAAATCCATTTTTCGACCGGAAGTGACGTTATGCCGATAATACGTCACATCCCGTTTGAAAATATAATTTTTCGACCGGAAGTGACGTCATACCGATAATACATCTCTTCTGGTTTGAAAATATAATTTTTCGATCGGAAGTGATGTCATACCGGAAATACGTCACTTCCGGTTTAAAAATTCCATTGTTCGACCGGAAGTGACGTCATACCGGAAATACGTCACTTTCGGTTTGAAAATTCATTCTTTCACCGAAAGTGAAATCATACCGGAAATACGTCACTTCCGGTTTCAAAATCTCAATGTTAGACCGGAAATTACGTCACAAGGGAAATAACTCACTTCCCGTTTGGAAATTCATTGTTCGACAGGAAGTGACGTCATACGTTCCTTCCGGTTTGAAAACTCATTCTTAGATCGTAGGACATGTTGTATCGGAAATACATAACATTCGGTTTGAAAATTTATTTTTGACCGGACGTAACGTATTTCCGTCAGTGCACAATCGAATACATTTTGGCGAATTAAAAATGTTTTAAAAATGGTTTGATGGAAGAGCTGATAGTTGTTTTTTTCTTAGTGAGCGTTTTCACACGTTAGTATTAAAACAAACGCGACGCGAGCCTCGACGGATGTAAAATCTGCCGAAATTGTCAGTTGTCCCGGTCCCGCAAGCGGCCGATGATTTTACTCTCGAATGTTGAAGACCAGCTCGAAGTCGATTAACTTTCTCGCAACAACAGGTGACGCGATCTTTCGTGAGTTACAAATTATATTAATATTTTGCACATTTGACCTACTATTTGACAATACTATTAATTTTTTTTCTATACAATTGTTTTTGTTCAATAAATATTCAGTAAACTCTACTATTAGAAAAGTCTCGAATTGCGCGAATCAAATATCAATTCTTTGATTTTACGAGACTCGGGATGCTCGATAGTCGGCTCGAGCGAATTAGCCGAGCCGGAAATGAGAAAGAGCCTTTCCTCGATTCGTCGGGCCTTCCATGCCTCGGATTTTTATCGACACTTTGACAAATATCTATGTACGGAAATTAGCATGAAAAAAAAATCGTCCCTTTTGTCAGGATTGAAGGAGAAAAAAATATTCGTCTGTTGCAGAATGTGCCGCAGCAGACCGTGACTGAGATACAATTGAAGCCAACCTCAGCGGTCGTAGTAACGGGTTACGTCTCGGGCCACATCACTGAGTATGATTTTTTTTAACCCTCCTCGTCTCTCCTCGGCGAACAAGTGAACTCGCTTATCGATGAATCGCTCGTTTCTGTTAAAAAAAAAAAACAGTTTCGCCATAAATCTGACATGCAAGACATCCGGTTACGTTGCGCTGCACTTTAATCCGCGACTGACCAGGGGATACGTCGTGAGAAACTCGAAGACTCGGGGATCCTGGGACGATGAGGAAACGTGTTCGCCAGCGGTTTCGAGCTCTACCATCTTTCAACGTGATGCGTACTTCCACGTTATAATTTTCTGCGCTGCATACGAATTTCTCGTGAGTCCAAATTCATTCTTTTGAATGTAAATAGTAAAGAAAAATTGGTACTTTTTGTAATCAATTATTGTCCACAAAGGGGCACAATTTTTTATTCGTTAATTTTTAGTTTTACTAATAAAAGTATACAAACTATAATTTTCAAATTTACCCAAAATTCTTTAAAAAATGTATACGGATTCAAAAAGATTAACAATTTGTTTTTATATGCACAAAAATTTAAGTTGCCAGGGGATTTTTTGAACAATTTTTTTATAGGTTTGTTAGTAACATTTTGGAATTACTATTATGGAAAATCAATCTTGTCAGCACCTCCCATATGCTTGATTTTTTTCAGATTTTTATACCATCGAGATGTGTTTGCAATTCTCAATTCTCTCTGATCTCATGTGAGGTCGAACTGTTTGCCAGTTCTACCTTAAGTATGACGAAGAAATAAAAAGAATTGGTGCGCTGCAAAAGGATGTTTTTTTTTAAATCGTGGTTATTTGTTGACTCTATTTTACAGATAGCCGTGAACGGAGAGCACTTCTGCGAGTTTCACTACAGACTGCCCTTGGACACGATAAACCGTCTGGAGCTCGTGGGCGGTGTAGAGGACGTAAGAACTCGTGTGACTACTCTGTGCATCTATCCGGATCCGAAGATTTGCAAACCGTCGCGAAATCTGAAGCTCGACGATCAGCAGCCTCTCATCGAGGACCTCGTAAGAATCGCTCCGTATAGCCGATTGGATCGATCAATTTTTATAATTTTTTATAACTTTTATAATTTTTATAATTTTTACAATTTTTACAATTTTTACAATTTTTACAATTTTTACAATTTTTACAATTTTTACAATTTTTACAATTTTTATAATTTTTATAATTTTTATAATTTTTATAATTTTTATAATTTTTATAATTTTTATAATTTTTATAATTTTTATAATTTTTATAATTTTTAT
>JAPYZC010009316.1:0-11216 GCA_030522665.1 Ichneumoninae sp. A BG-2022a
TGGTTGGGTGAAAATGTTCTCGTAGGAGCGAAGTGTTTTGTTGTATAAAAAATTGCTACCAATGTTTTCTTACTTTTTATACAAAGATAATGGAATTTTGAATTGCTTTGGTAAATTTGGCGATGGCTGGTTATGATGTTGTAATGACAATGTGCGTTTAGATGTTTAGAAATGATTGAAGAAAACTTTGCTCGGGACGAGGTGTTTTCAAGGTATAGAAAGTTGCCGGGTAACCCTTGATTACCCGCTGTATAGATTCGGAGCTGCTGGTTTCAACTAACCGGATGACGTCGCAGCTGACTCATTATTGGATCGGTCGAGTTTAGAGCCTTACGAATAATAATTATCGTTCTACGATCTTGCGTCCCGAGGCCACTCCGAGCTGTGCGGCGGGTATATACTTGTATACCTAACGCAACGAATTGAGTCGTTCTCGTTGTCCGCAGGGTGTTCAGTGAGTCACGTGGGAAACGTTACACGGTACTCGGATGTATAGATAGATATAGCCAGCACCTCTATAATTGACCTTCCAAAAACACCATAAATCTCGGTAAAAAAAACTTGCCTGGTACGTGTAATGTGTACTAGGGAGTGAGGCATAATGAACTCCTTTCGAAATATAGTGAAATTTCGAAAACGCAGCACTGCGTTGCTAAAGATTTCTCCAATATAATTTTTAATATTTTACCTGCGAAATATTTAACCACCATAAATGTTGTAAAAAAAAATTGCATCGTGCAATTTGTACAAGAGAGTGAGGCAAAATGAACTTCTTCCGAAATATAATGAAATTACAAGAAGGTAAAACGGGCCATTTTCTCTCATATCATTTTTCATATTTCAAGAAATCATATTTTCTCCAGAAAATTATAAGACTTTTACGCACCACCACTCCTAGGAAAGTTCACCCCATATTTGTAAATTTCTTTCAAACGTGCAGTACATTCATTTTATCTCTCAAAAAAAAAGGTAAAATATTATGCGCGTATCGATAAAAATACCAGTCTCTTAGCTGGTCCACTTTGCCCCACTCTCTCCTGAAAAAAATCCCGACCAGGCCCAAATCTCACAGTCCCAATAAACGATTACGAATCGAAAGATCGATGATCTTTACGACCAGGATCATTGTTATCCGAAACAACGAATTGAGTCGTCCTCCATGTCGCCGGAGTGTCCTGTGAGTCACGTGGGAATTGTGACGCGGTGCACTCAGGTATACAAGCAGCTAAAGCCGGGTCCTTCGTACCTGATACCAACCCAACGAAGGGAGTAAATTACACGCGAGAGATTTTGCGCTCCGAACCGAAGCCTCTCACTCTCTCGGCGTCTCTCTGTATAATATATTTTGGTAAAATAGTCTCGGAGGCGTCGTACCGGTATCCGAGTTGTTGCGCGAAGTAGAGAGCACACAAACTCCGAGGCCCGATATCTCGGGGGAGAAAAAGAGACGCGAGAGTTCGCTCTCGAGAACGCGGCGCCTTTTCCCTCCACCTACGCCTCCCTCGACTCCGCCAGAGAGCGCTATAACTTTGCCTTCCTCGCGGACTGTACCCCCTTGTTCCTGCCCCAACCCCGACGCCCCCCGCCGCCGAGTTGTCCCGTTGCCCGCCGGAGGAAGGAGCTTCGGCATTCCACACTGGTCATTTTATTTTAGCGCCACCGTGAATCCCACGAGACTCTCCCGACTTCCATCCTTCTTTGACCCTCGACACTGTATATGCCCAAATCGTATATATCGCACTCCCTCCGGTGAGGGCTCGACCGGCGTCCGGATTCCGGACGATTCTCGCAGGGGATACAACACACGGGACACAACCACGAGACTACTTCGGACGAGCGTTCTTAATCACCGTGTAGGATCGATTAAACTCAGCGCGCTCGATGGAACGATATTTCAGCCTCTCCCAACATTTTTCCAACTGCAGAATCTAATATTGTATTGTCAAAAAGATAAAAATAAAAAAGCGAGAAAAATTTCAGCGAGAAGTATCAACTTCCTGTGCACGGAATGAAAATTTGGTCATTACAGCCGTAGCCGCAAAGCCGTAGTCACAATGATAAGCCGCCTTAACGAGAACGTAAAGTTGTACCGCTGCTGTGTCTAACGAGCCCTCGGACCGATAAATTTAACCGAGCAAGGAAAACAGATAATTTGT
This sequence comes from Ichneumoninae sp. A BG-2022a, assembly GCA_030522665.1. Taxonomy (NCBI): domain Eukaryota; kingdom Metazoa; phylum Arthropoda; class Insecta; order Hymenoptera; family Ichneumonidae; species Ichneumoninae sp. A BG-2022a. The sequence goes on from JAPYZC010009316.1 coordinate 2,157, forward strand.
ACGTACAAATTTTTGTAAACAAAGCGGAAAGTCTCTAATGCGATGATGCCGTTGATAAAAGAGAGTCTGCACCAGTGGGGGCGGATGATTAATGGATGCTGAGTTATTATAATGATATTTTAATGCCTTCGCTTTGGGCGCATTAATTGCACGACGATTCTTGTCTCGCCGAATCTGCGGAAGGTATAACCGCGTTTATATATATATATATATATATATAGGTGGGCGCCCTCTAGCGGCGGTGGTGATGAGCGTGTGTGCGTCCAGCACGAGGCACGATTGCGGCCGGCGCGGCGGTGCGATATAGGCGGCGCTGCGCACACGAGCAGGTACCGGGTTGATGCTGGTGGGCAAAGGTACGTGGGAACTCTGGTCCAGCGTCACGAACTGCGGCACGGTCTCACAGTTATAATACAGTGTACACAGTGCTATACAGATATATTAACTATACATTATTATGTACGTATCTCATGTATACCGCAGTGCGCTTTCGTGTAAAACGAGACCGGAGCTCTCTCGCGTGCAACGACTCCGCGTTTCTGCTCATTGCCCTCGTCAGCGACGGGAGAGAGAGAGGGCGCAGGGTTCGAATTCTCAGCCATTTATTAAATGGTTGTACACGAGCCTGACTGTACACACGACGCCCGGTTCGTGCTATCCTGTCCGCGTACGTGACACGAATCTCGATACACTTCGATCGAAATTCACCCTTCCGATATAATTGAAGCGAGAAAATAATTTGAGCTTCGCGCAGGCAAAAGATTTTTTTTACAGACTCTTGTTTTACTACGAAAAGAAATATGTAAAAATGATTTTTTATTATGGTAAATGTTTCATTGAAATAAAAAATTAAATAAAAACACTTGTTGGATGAATTAACTCTGAATAATTGGCAAACATCTGCTCTCGTATAACTATTCCCGAGCGACTTGATATAAACGATGAGCCACAAGTGCAGGTGGTTGTAATGAAAATTATTTAACCTTCCACAGGCAAAAAACATATTTTCCAGAGTCTCGTCTTACAACGATAAGAAAAAAATCTTTGTAATGGTCAATTTTTCATTGAAATAAAAAATAAAATAAACACACTAGCTGGACGAATTAATTCGGAACAAATGGCAAACATCTGCTCTCGTATAACTATTCCCGGGCGACTTGATGTAACGGATGAGCCACAAGTGCCGGAGGTTGTAGTGGCAATAATTTAACCTTCGCGTTGGCAAATTTTTCTAAACACTCGTCTTACTACAAAAAACCATTATAAAATGCATCTTGTTAATGGTAAACTTTTCATTTAAATAAAAATAAAATAAAAACACTTGCTGGACGAATTAACCCGGAATAAATAGCAAACATCTGCTCTCGAATGGCTATTCCCGAGCGACTTGATATGATCGATGAGCCACAAGTGCCGGTGGTTGTAGTGGAAATAATTTAACCTTCGCGTGGGCCAATCACTTTTTTCAGATCCTCGTCTTACGACGAAAAAAAATATATGAAAACCCAGAAAGAAAAGCGTGCCGTGACAACTGGCATGCTGTGCCGGCACAATGCAGATGTGTGTGTCCGCAGGTGACGATATTGTGACGGCACGGCATTTTGATACCAGAAGGTGCTTGCACGGTTCCAGTTGTGGAGCTTCGCATCGAGACAGTGGCGCTTCCCATGCAGTATTGAGGCAGTACGGGCGGCTTCCGTGCTTAACACGCTATCCTGTCACAAGATTGTCACCTGCGAACACACATATCTGCATTGTGCCGGCACGGCGTGCGTTCCTGCGCTAGTACAGAATAGACTCCGTGTCGTCAGTTTTCTATCTGGGAATACATTTTTTTTATGGTAAATTTTTCATTGAAATACAAAATAAAATAAAAACACTTGCGAGACTTGCTGGACGAATAAACTCCGCATAATTGGCAAATATCTTCTCTCGTACAACTATTCCCAAGCGACTTAATATACACGATTAGCCACAAGTGTCGATGGGTATAATGACAATAACTTAACCCTCGCGTAGGCAAAATATTTTTTCCAGACTCTCGTCTTAAGACGAGAAAAAAATCGAAAAATGCATATTTTTAATGGTAAATTTTTCATTGAAATAAAAAATAAGAAACACTTGCCGGACGTATGCACTCCGAATAATTGTCAAACATCTGCTCTCGTGTAACTATCCCCGAGATACTTGACACAATCGATCAGCCACAAGTGCCGGTACTTACAATGAAAATAATTTAACCTTCGCGTACGCAAAACATTTTTTCCAGACTCGTCTTGCGACGAACAAAAAATCTAAAAATACATTTTTCTAATGGTAAATTTTTCATTTAAATAAAAAAAAGATAAAAATACTTGTCGGCCGAATGAGCTCCGAATAATTGGCAAACATCTCCTCTCGTATAACTATTCCCGAGAGACTAGATATAATCGATTAGCCACAAGTGTCGATGATTATAATGACAATAACTTAACCCTCGCGTAGGCAAAATATTTTTTCCAGACTCTCGTCTTAAGACGAGAAAAAAATCGAAAAATGCATATTTTGAATGGTAAATTTTTCATTGAAATAAATAATAAGAAACACTTGCCGGACATATGAACTCCGAATAATTGGCAAACATCTGCTCTCGTATAACTATTCCCGAGAGACTTGATATAATCGATTAGCCACAAGTGCCGGTGGTTAACCGGCCGGGCGGCAGGCACTTGGTATCACAAGTGGTTGACACTCTGCGGGCAGGAGAGTTTCTCGTCGAGCTGTTGCGAGCGGCGAGACCCGGACTCGAGAAGATGAAGAAGAAGAAGAAGAAGAAGAAGTAGACGTATAGGGCACGAGGAACACATAGTGGTGGTAAGTGAGTGAGTTCATTCGGTTCGATAAGATACAGCCGGGAGAGTCGAAATTGAATCAGGGGATAGACCGCATCCTCCAGGGACTCGAGCAGGCAATCCTTTGAGAAAGATATCGCCAGTATGGTCGGTGAAGAAGGCTGGCAGGGAAGGATTGAAGATACATACTATACAGAGACCTAGCTGGGGGAAGTACGACGAGCTGCGAAAAGAAGACCGGAAGAAGTCAAGAGTGCCGAAGAGCCGGGGGGGGGGGGGGGGGGGGGGGGGGGGGGGAGAGGGAGGGAGTGTGTTCGAGTCGAGAGAGGGAGAGAGAAGCCCCGCGAGGGCTCATTGAGCCACTCCGACGTTCATTGAAAAGTATTTGGCCCTCGGCCAGGTCGCTTTTAGATGTCCCGGACCAGCCAATCGGCAACTCCGGTGCTTGGAGCAAAAAAAAATATCACGAGACGAGAAGTCTTTCCATCTCTCTTGAGGTTGTCGAAGGGCAATTATTCTGCCATGAGTACCGTGATATTTCGCTCTTCTCGTTTGTGCCGATATCTTCTTTTCTGTTTCTCATTTTTAACATTTTTTTATGTTGCTTCGTTGCGATGAGAGTTCTTCAATTGACTTTTTACCCTTTCGCGCAGGGTACACACTCTACTATACTTTAGTGCCTATCTACTTATCTCACTGCCACAGAGATAAAGGGAGGAAGAGCTCAACGATTTACACGCCAGTCCAACCTCCGGCAAACTCTTCTCCGCTGTACGAGAGTCTCGCATCCACTCCGTCTCTCTCTCGTAATCTTGTTTCCCCCACGGATTTTACCTCGCGGTTGTGCGATTAAAGTTTCTTTCTCGGCTCTCGGCGAAGTTGAACTCTTTGTATGCGCTTCTGCTCTGTGTATATACAAGATGAAACAGCCGCGGGCGTGGCTTTCGGCAATGTTCGAATAAAAAAATATATATATCGTTCGGAAGCCAAAGGCGAACCCGCACTTGTTTGAGGCTACTTCAAGGGAAATGAGAGAAAAATATAGAATTCTTCTTATCGAAAAAAAATAAAAATCTTTTGTAAATTCGGAAAGTTCATTTAGTAACGATAAATTCGTGACAATAAAAATATATATTTTTTTTTTATCGAGAAAAATAGAAATGATCGAACGCAAGGTATCGACATGATGGAATAAGTGTTCGGCGACACGTCCATGCGTGCCGGCAATCTATACTGCAAGAGAGTGGATGTAGAAGGCCGAGGGTTATAAGGCACAGAGGAAGGGAGAGAGCGAGCCGGGAAGAAGTAAAGTCGGTTTCGCACGTGTCGTTGCCGAGGTAACTCGCCCCACGACTCTCCGTCTGCCACAGTTGCCGCCTGCCTCCTGTGTTGCGTTCCGCGAGGTCTCCTACCTACATACAGCTCTCGCCGCGGGCGATCTATTTTCGCGTTTGCGGAAAGCGCACTTCCTCTTATTCCTCGACGACGAGTCGAATGGCAACACGCTACTTGTAGATCTATATCTGTTTTATCCAGCATAATTTCCCCTCTTGTACCGACCCGAATTGTCTTTCAATCTTTCCTATATTTCCTATATTTCCGCAATAAAAAATAATTAAATCAACTACAATAAAAAAAAAGTTTAACAAAAAAAATACGAATTGATCTTGATTCTTAACTGTAACACGCGTATATTTCCAGATGGAAAAAATAAAATAACCTCGCCAATTATTTCAATTAACTGTAAACAGCTGTCTATTTTCGCGTTCACAGAAAGCGTATTTCTTATTCCTCAAAAATGACTCGAATGGCAACATGCTACTTGTAGATATATATCTGTTTAATCCAGCATAAGTTCCTCTCCTATACCGTTCCGAATTGTTTTTCAATCTTTCCTATATGTCCTATTTTCCTATATTTCCACAATCAAAAAAATGGAATAAACTATAATAAACAATTTTTTTACACAAAATTAAGAAACATTGAAGTTAAATTATTATTCAATTATTCGTTTATTATTCAATGTACCAGACCGGGTGTTACGTAATGCGCAGACGACATTGTTTCATGAGGAGCTTTACTGAACGAATAGTGCAACGAACTCGACGATAGCGCGCTTAGTAAATACAGGGAACGGATATTCTGCACTTGGGCTCGCGGAGCAGTCATTCAACGCTTTTGTGATGTTAGCCAAGAGTAACATTTCAATGTATGAGAAGTCGGTCGACGGGAGGGTCAGTTCCCATGCTCCTGTCCATTTTATAACCTACTTAATTATACGTCCATATTTATTGTAACTAGTTTCAAATCATATACGTCCAGAAATCAAAAGAGAATACATGTGATAACACACTAAGTTGCAAACTTTTTCTGAGTTTACTATAGAGTTTTTATCTGTAAAAAACCAATCCATCAATAAATTATCAATCAATCAATCTTGATGCTTGTCTATAACACTGGTATATTTCCCGATGGGAAAAATGAAACAACGTCGTCATTTATTTCACTCAACTATAAACAGCTATCTATTTTCACATTTGCGGAAACCGCATTTCCTCTTATTCCTCGACAACGAGTCGAATGGCAAAATTCTATACTTGCAGATCTATATCTGCTTTAATCAGCGCAACTCCCCCTTGTGTACCGTTCCGAATTGTTTCTCAATCGTTCCTATATTTCCTATATTCCTACGATCAATCCAATAAATGAACAATAATAAGACTGAAAAAAGAGAACAATTGATCTCGATTCTAAACTATAACACGGTTATATTTCCAGATGGAAAAAATAAAACAACCTCGTCATTTATTTGAACCGACTATAAACAGCTTAGTCACGTCGTCGTTCCCTCCTCGATAGTGTAACGACGTATTCTCGGTATCGCCGAGAGGATCGGCTGTGAAAAAAAATAATAAAAAAAATAAGTGTCCCGAGAAGAGAAGAAAAGCGGCCAGACTGGGATGACGAGGGGGTATTGAGTAGTGAGTTCGTCGGCGTTCGATCGTTCGCGGTCGCCCCGGCGAGGAGCGAGCGATCGAGTGAGCCGGGTCTCGTGCAACACGATACCAACGCACCGTTTCCAGTGGTGCTCTGCACTTATCGCCCCGGCTTCTCTCTCTCTCACTCGGTAGACGCAACTTTCATGAATGAGTAACAAGCGAATAGTTGCGAGTTCGCACTGCGACGCGGCCGGTTACATGCCTCCGAACACGGCGATAACACGAAGCCGCCGCGACTCAGTATGCACGAGAGCCGAGAATACATAAACACAAATTGAATTTTAACCACAAAGAAAAAAGAAAAAGAAAAGAAAATTAGCTTTGCGAAAATCGTCCGTCGAACGTGCGTCCGCAACTTCGGAACACGCGAGCCGAAAAAAATGCCTCGCTACCTTGACTGTTATGTTGCACATATAAATTCGTCGCGATTCGCCGATATCGAACAGTCGATGCATATTCACGATAGAATTTTGTATCGGTTAGTTCGAGGCGCGTGGTTACCCTCGAACGATGAATATAAAGATTCGTGGTTTACGGTTGCGTGTCGATACGCGAGGCGTGCGCGTCGATTGCAGAGGACGAACAGAGAGTGACCGCGCGGAAGTTTGTGTAGAGAAAACGAGACGCATCGATGTGTACATAGGAACCGGTGGAATCAGTCGGGGACACGATTCTCCGGGGTTCGAACGAAAGGGGGGGTTTGTCTATACGCAGAATATAACCGCTCGTGTGCCTACAGCATAGAGACGATGCCGCTATAACGCGCAGTTTAGCGACGAACGCACGATTAATCACGATTGATACGTATACACGAGTCCGAGGGCTGTGAAAACATGTTTTTTATTTTTCATTTTTTTTTTTTTGTTCTCTCGCACCGGTAGAGCGCACATTGACCACGCACGTATAAACGCACAGGGGGAGGGGGCGTCGAAGCTATACCAAATTAAACGCTCGGCTGATAAAGCCAGTAGGTCGAATAAACGGACGAGTAGGATAAAAATAACTTTGAATAAAAAGTAAAAGAGGAGAAAAAATTCGAGGGAGATTTTTTTTTCAGTTTGTGATTAATTACGAGAGAATGGAAAGAGTGCAGGCGTGCCAACGAATTTGGATCGCGACCGCTGGAGAATAGATTTCCGACTAAACTTTTTTTTATTCCGCGACTCGTAATAAAAATAAAGGGGATTGAATAGCGGGGAGAGGATGTTAATGCGATTCCGCCGCGAAATCGTATTACACCGAGTGGCACGATAAATTGCGTCACTTTTTGTACTTTGGCAAGAACTTTTCCACGGGCAGTGAGGCGACGCGTCTCGCGTCCTTCCGTCTGCTACATGTTCTCCGGGCCATTCGGGCTCCGAAGCTTTAACCTACTTTTTCCGAATGCCAAGTGCTGCGCTTGGAAATTGGGTTCGCGACGTTTCTGGGATTGGCATAGGGAGAGATGTCTGGAGCGATTTTCTCGACTGCTGTGACAACTATATACACACAGACACGTTATGTCCCGACTCTGAGTCTGATTAATCTATTGGCGTCCACTCTGAGGATGAGTCGTAAAAGATCCTCGAGATTTTTTTTTTCCCCTTCGATCCTCGTGTAAATAGCAGGGTCGATGTGGCCTGCGGGACTCGCTCGTTCATCCGGGGACTCGGCGGCTCGAGAATCCCTGGATGAGCGAGGAGGCAGGATCGAGCGGCTCTCCTCCCCTTGAGCCCTCTTATCGTCCTCGACGGTAGAGACCGGGCGAGGCTTCGGCGTCCTCTCTTAGAGACACACTCGAAACTGTTCTCGACGACGAGAAGAGAGCACCGCGGCAGCACGCGACCGACCAACGAGACCATACGACACTCTAAACTCATTCTTTATCCTCCGGATCCTCTTTCTTTACTCCTGACTCTCTCTCTCTGTGTGTACTCTCGAGAGTCGCCCGGAGCATCATCGACGGAGCTCGGAGAGTCGAGTGCACCCGATGCCGGTGACCAGAGGGCTTTGAATTCGAGCTTGGCGAACTTTTTTTTGCCCTCCCGTAATGGAGGCAGAATTGTAAAGTAAGAAAGAGCCGTGGACGTAAAATGAAAGTTAGCCTGCACTACTATCATTATTAATTTCAATGAATTTAGACCTCGGAATAAATTTTGTTATTTTCTTAACAACCGTTCTCGATACTCCCTATAATAATAATTACTATTCATTATTATTATTAATTATAATATTATAGTTTTATTTCATTTTATTTTATTTGTGTAGAAAGAACCTTTTACAGAAAATGTATAGTAGTGAGTGGGAGTGAGGTATTGCAATGGTAATCACGGTAATGTAATCAAGAACGTAGATTAATATTGATGGTAATAATAATAATAAGAATACTAATAGGAATTCTTTTAAATTTACATCTGTTTATAGTTTGCTAATTTTGTTTCTGTTTTTAATAATATTGAGAACTTTCGTTCGAGTGTTATTGATTATTGTAATTTTTGTAATACATACTGTTGTCTCTAATGCATCTTTATTATTATGTAAAATGAGAAACCCGCCAATAAATTAAGTGATAATATTAATAAATTATAATAAGTATATAAATTATTATTTTCACTGAATATAAAACTTCGAATCTAACAACCCGTTGTCATAGGAAATGAAATAAGATTTCATATCGCGCGGGGACGATTGACTATTCTCCAGCTGGGAAGCGTCGGCGTCGGCCTGCTGACGTATATTCCACATTTCGCTCCCACACCCCGCGCGACTTATTTATTTCGCAATCATCGTGGACTCCGGGCGGTACGTGCGGGCCGCGCGCAGGTGCGCAACTAGCCCGGTTCGTACACGGTGTTCTGGACACCTGCGACACACACAACCTGCCAACGTCGCAGCGAAACTCCTGTTGCCTCCGCTGCAGTGCGTCCGTTGCATGGCCGATTGCTACTTCTCTTTTCGTAGTCCGCCGACACCCCGGCTCGCAAGTATCTAATCGTGTATCGACTGACGATCGTGCATTTTTTTTCCCTGTTCTCTTTTCATCACCTCGGTTTGTTCAGCAACTCGCCGGACGGTTTTAACGTACCGAGAATAAGACGAGAAAAAAAAAACACGCTCGGCTCTATGAAAATCTGTGCGAACGTGGGCGATGTTGTTTCGCGTAATCGGTGCGAACAAGCGGGTAGGGGGGGGGGCGAACGAGAGGAAAATAGGTAGGGAGACGCAGATACGAGGGAAGAATTTCTATGACC